>OZ024922.1:32217354-32353519 GCA_964017225.1 Netelia inedita | reverse complement strand
AAGTTAATGGTTTCATTTATATCCTTTCGTATTTAATTAACTGTAGTTAAATTAAAGTTCAACCAAACACAATTAAATTTGCTTCGAGTTTTACAACGTCGCTCGTTTCATTCGGCGACGCATTCATTTTTCGATTATTCCACATTTTTTAAAAGATGGTAGATCGAAATTAAAACCCTCTTGGTACCTACGGTTCGTTTGAAAAACGATTGTGCGAGACAAACGGTGCGACGTACGAGCGCGACGACTCAGCAGAGGTATTATCGATCGCCTCGCTATAGCAGAATGGAACGTGCGTGTGACGACGGGTCATCGTCCGCATGCGAAATGTTTATGTATTAAACGACATCCTGTGTCTCGGATGCGAGTGTGTCGAACGAGTTCGAGACGTAAGGTAACGATCGTAGGGGTTGACTCACCGAAACGTTCTCGTGCGTCTAGGCATCGGGGTGTGTTTTGACGCGTCCCTTGTTTACGTTCGGGAAGCACCACTGGGTCAGTAGGGTATGCAATCTTAAAGGGAATATCGCCTTAAAACCGAGCGGCTTCTATTCCTCGTATAAACTTCACGGCGATGCATGAAAAGCTCGCAAAGACACAAATGATCTTAAGAAATAGGCTTCGTTCATGATAAATATAAATCCTCACGCTAAAGTTGAAATTCGAATTTGAATAATGTATAAATCTTTTTTCTATCTTTATAGACAAATTAATACCTGGATATATTGAAATTTGTACATTTGCACACACACACACACGCACACAGAGCAGCTGCTGTTACAAAAGTGGAGAAGAAATTTGGGATGCGCAGTACCTAAAAACTGTCGTTTGCGCATGTTTATCATGGAAACTGTAAGACAGAGCAGAGTTGCTCGTTTCCAAAATGAAGTAGATACTTCGTGTTTTCGCAATCTCATCGGGAAATCGTTAACTGACATCCCTTCTATCGGAAACCTGATGAGCGATTTTAGATACGATTTCTCGTTGCAGGTCAGCGATCGCGTATTGTTAATTATCCGAAAATTAAATGAACTCTCATGCGCGTAACTCTTTTTTTTCGGTGAAGTTGTCGGTGGATGAGACCGCGGTTATTGTTACAGACAATGATAGAACGAGATTACGGTCGATCACGTTCCATTATACCCCGATCGACGTTACACGTTTTAGTTGACGTTCGCGGTCGTCCCCGTTAAACAAATCGTGACGATTTTTCCAACGGTCAAATGAGATCGTGGTCGAGACACGAGTTAACGACTCAGCAATGATCGATGGCTTTTCGTCCAGTTGGTGAAGCTGTGGGTGGGAAGAAAGGCAACTGGACTCTCGGGAATTAGTCGGCGTGGCACGGTATCGCGATCGATAATACAGCGAGCGACGACATCTTGACCGATTTCACTGCGATCGACGACGCTAAATTTCTTTTGCGCGCTCTCTCGTGACTCTCGCGCGATTCTTCTTTCAAAAAGTGAAGTAAATACCTCGATCTTTTCTGCAAAAATTCTTTAAAAATTGCGCGGACGTGACTTACTTAGAGTGGAGATTTTGCGAGGAAAAAAGCTGGACAATGTTTTATTTAAGTTTATTCATTTGACGAAGCAAGAGAGACGAGGGTATACAGGGCGATTTTCCTAAGGTATAGCACCATTTATTCTGGGGTAGATGGGACCATTACAAACAAAAGTTGCAAATAAACATTAGGGATATTTTTTATAGTTTACGAGATATCAATTTTTGAAGTTTGTCCAATCAGATCGCGCCGAGAAGCGTTGGAGCCGCCCACTCTCCGCCCTAGCCGTAGATATAGCACAGTTTAGAGCGTTACATTTGGGATCGCAAAATTCAGAGCAGTCAATTATTATTATTTTATTACGCAGTCATTTTTATTTGGCGCGCTCGGCAAAATTCAGAGCAGTCAATGCCCGTGTGTGTGTGTGTGTGTGTGTGTGTGTGTGTGTGTGTGTGTGTGTGTGTGTGTGTGTGTGTGTGTGTGTGTGTGTGTGTGTGTGTGTGTGTGTGTGTGTGTGTGTGTGTGTGTGTGTGTGTGTGTGTGTGTGTGTGTGTGTGTGTGTGTGTGTGTGTGAGTGTTTGTACGTGCGTGCGCAGCTTTGTTATTATGAGTTCTATGGAATTTTCAGAAAGCAATAACCATAAGAGAGCATAAAAGTCGCGCATAAAATGAAAATGCACTTTTATCCGATGGAGTAATATTCCTCGGAATCCAATATAGATACGCGACTATTGTGGAACAATGTGGCTATTTTCATCGCATTACGCTCGAGAATTATCCGAGCCGATTCTCGGTTGGATTTAATCAAACTTTTAGATCTTTTAAATATTCGATAATGACGAGAATAAATGACAAAAATTTATTTTCGCAGTATACGAATTTTTTTATCACGGACGATATTAATTTTCTATACAACAATAATATTTATCTTTTCGAAGATAGAAAATTATGTAGGTACTTTAGGAATTTTTCATTTCGCAAAATCCCGTCGTCCCTCGACATATTTAAATCCTCGTAATTTGAAAATATATAACGTTGATAAAGTTCATTATAAAAATTCGTTCAACGATAAACGTTCATAATGATCCAAGTGCGACTAATGCAAAATAAAAATAACACTGTTATTACGCAAACATCTCGAATCCCATAAGCGATGAGTAATTATCGAGATATAATTGGATTTATTAATTTGCCGCGAGATACATGTTTCGCGAGCTTTACGATTCTTCATTATAAGCTCAAAATGATATAATATTCTGCCAAAAAAGAAATTTAATTTTCTCGGTATACGTAACGCGCTGTTTTTTCGTCAAAAAGAAGACAAAAAAGTTACTCCCAGTTAGGAAAATGTGTCAAGATTTTCGCCTCTGAAATTTACCGTGATTGAGGAGAGATATAGGCAGGTCCTTGGAACGAGTCATACGATACCAACGCGGTCGTGCATTTCGAGCATTATCCTCTCGGTGTACCCGACTAGAGTATCCCCATATAATGTAAATTATACGTATACAAGGAAATTTGATTCAAACTGGAAACTCGAGATTCTATCCACTCGGGAGCTGAATTTCCCCACGTACAGGGATCACTAATCCTCGCTGTACGCATCGATTCCCGAGGTGCAACAGCGTCATGAACCGACAGTCTCGCGGTACATCCATCCGCATCCATCGTGTTCCATAGTACAATAACGTACTACGGGTCTAGTCTAGTTCAACTTACCCAATATATGTATATTGGATGAGTTTAGTCGTACTAAACATAAGACATATATAGATATTTCTAAAGCACAATTTGCGTTTCAAGTGGGTCTCTTTCGTTGGGTACTTATAGATACAGTACAATCTAATGCAAATATAACGTGTTTCGATAAGGTATAAATATGCAAAATATGACGAGAGGGAAAATGTGTGTATATGTGTCTGTGTGTGTGTGTGCGAGGGAAAAAGAGAGAGATTCCGGCCAGCAGCAGTCACTGGACACAGGTCTCGCGCGGAATACTTGTACGGAAATCGAAATATACTTTTATAACTGTTCCACTGGTAGGTACTTCGGGATAGGGGGAAGAGAATTGAAGTAACCTATGTATTCTTCGAGAGGAGTTTTGCGACACATATATATGCGTGTCTATAAATTATATCCGTAGTAGTAAACGCACTTATAAACGGTTTTGTAGGCCACGCGAAAGACGCGCGTCGCGTGAGTGTACGTGAAACGAGAGAGGCGACGTCGTAGCGAAAATTTATGAGAAAGTAGAAAGAGAGAGAGAGAGAGAGAGAGAGGGAGAAATAGTGAAAAAAGAAAAGAGAAGGAAACGAGACTTTGCCAATACTATATTATATAGGTGTACGTTTTCACGTGTATACGAACGTACGTAGAGGATAACCGGAGTTTAACTAAAGCAGTAGAGCAAATGTGCATAGCTACGAGAGCATGGTTCGCTTGCTTTTCCCTCCCGATTTTATATTCGCTTTCGCGTCGAGAGCCATTGAAATGAAAAGAAAATAGTCCCGAAGGGCCGGAATTTATGGAGGGAATTCATATATGACCCACGTGCGAGAAAAGGTCCATCCGTTGTATGGAGAGCCGCGAGCGTAAACCGTGAACTAGCCGTAGACTCGAAAAAGACGAACCTTTATATGCCCCTTCGTTCTCCCTCCCGGGCAAAACTACTCTCTTACAATCTCCCTCTTCTCTCTCTCTCTCACTGCTATCTCTCACTCTCTCTCTCTCTCTCTCTCTCTCTCTCTCTCTCTCTCTCTCTTTCTCATCGTACCAGCCACCGAGCGTACATCCCTTATCTCGACTTACCGAATCACCACTTCACCACGGTTGCATCTCCGTTTGCCACCGCAGGCGCGAACTCCTGATACTATACCTATACATGTACGTACACACACTCACGCACATATATATATATATATGTTTATTTATGTATTCGTGCCGTTTTATCGCTACCCATTTCCGGCTTACCACTCGCGTATATTCCGTTTTCACGCAGGCTACGCTTCTACCGCAGAAAACAATGCATAAAACATCGTAAAAGCTTGTGCATCGTGTACGGGAAAAAAAGGGAGCAACGACATGTAAATGCGTGGGGTCGGGTTTAGCAAGGACGAAGGGGGTGGGAGTGGGGGGGGGGGCAGGTCCGAGGTGACGTTGCGAAAATCCGAAGAAAGAAAAAAGAGCGAATAATTTTTTAATTAAAAGAAAGATATATTGATTGATGTTTAATTTTGTTCATATTCTTTGGGGGGAACATCGATTTGCATTGGAACTCAATTTTTCGAAATTCGCTCGATCGTATAATCATTAAAATATGTTAATTTTTAGTAGACTAGATTTTCGTTTACTGACCTTTTCGACGTTCGCATGAATTCATCTTCGTCGCGATTCTCTCGTTGATATGGCCGGGCACGATCGAGTGGGGAACTTGTGAGGACTTGTGTGGTTCAATCAATCGAAGACGAAAAAAAACGTATTGTACTCGTAAACTTTTTTTTCTCACTTTTATAAAACAAAGTCGTAATGTATTGATAGTTTTTTTTTCTTTTCTTTTTTTTTTAATTGCTGTATACATCGTTAGTACTCGTGTTACGTGTCGTCGTTCTTGCTTCGGCCTAAACATCTCTTTCTTCACTCACAACGTAAATCTCGCTCTCGCTTACACATCCGCCCATGTATTTCTCGTTTTTTGTTTAGATCTCTTTTTCTCTTCTCTCTCTCTTTCTGTCGTTCTCTCGCTCGCTCGCTCTCTCTCTCGCTCTCTTTCCCACTTATGAATAATCTGAGTTAGAGAACTCGGCTCAAACAGGCAATTCGAGCAGACGGTACTAATTTTTATAGTAATTTATTCGTACGAAGAGAAATTCGTGGTGCATCGACTTTACGCAACGCCTCGCTTAGTTTTTTTTCTTTTTTGTTTTGTTTTGTTTTTCTAGACTTATCGCATGGCACCGTTAATTCGTGAACTCACACGTTACGTACCGTAATAACAACAATAATAATAATATCGTTTATCAATAATGATAATAATAATAATAATAATAATAATAATAATAGTTAACTCGAGTACGCGAATGACGCGAAGTACCTATTACCTCTCCATCGTCCAGCGACCTTACACTTACGATTCCGTGGCGCGTCATCCCTCGTTGGTCGGTTTGTACGTAGTAACGATAATAATGATAATAATCACAATAATCGTTTAATCAATTAATCCATCACGAGCTATGGCAAAATGGCGTTTTAAAAATTTTCTTCACTCCCTCCCCTTTTTCATAATAATATTAGTATTGTTTATTTATTTCGTTCTTGTGTTCTTTTTTGTTTTTTGTTTTTCTTTTTTCTTTCGTAAACAATAGATCACGGTTAACGTTCGATTTTTTTTTGTTTTGTTTTGTTTTCTCCATTACCTATTCATCTTTTTATTTCTTTATACAAAATAATTATCGCTATTGCGGGCCTACATTCTAAGGAAACTCTTCGTAAGAATGTGGTTGTGTGTATGTGTGTGTGTGTGTGTGTCTGCGTGTGTTTTTCTGATTTCGGTTGTCCCTGCGAACTCTTGTCACGTGTGTGGCTGGTGTACGATGGTGTTAGTCTCTCACTTTTTCGTTCTTTTTCGTTTTTTAATACTTTTGTTTCGTTTCTATAATATTCGTGTGCTTCTTTCGCCAATCTCTGCTGCTCGCTTCGTATCGAAAACAAAAAACCGGCAAAAACTTGATTTGATCTAAATTTCCTCTTACTAAATCGACGTCAAATTTAATTATACGAATATGGAAATATCGCAAAACGTATGTAACGATAATTTCAGTAAACGTCGAATATTTAAACAAATTATTACGTTATCGCGATGAATATTGCGAAAGAATAGTTATTCATTAAATATTGAGTAAAGCGATTATAAAAATCTAATGGATCGATTTTGGGTTTTTCGTCACTTTTGTTTTAGTTGGGCACTTACGAAATAACGTGCGCGGATCTATATCGTCGATTTTTCGTCCAAGTAAAGACGAACGGATCGCATCGTAAAACAACCACGCTCCTACCCCTTAAACGCATTCATCCCTCAGGGGCTGCTCGTACGTAAATCAACGTTCGGGTCTTGATTTCACGATCGGGCGCTAGAAAAATGCTAATACAATTCAACGTGCGAACGGACTCTTCGTCCTTTTTGGTCGGTTCTCCTGTCGTCGCGGTCCGCGTATCCTTTACTCTTCCTATCTTCCAATTTATCCAACGTACCTGTCGTTACGTCCTTGTTACGGCCCGATTATGCGAAGGTGCTGTAGCACGCGGTCGAGAAAATCGCGAGGCGATCGCGAGATACGAAAATGTCGACCGGGTACCGCAGGACGGAGCGCGCTTCTATCTTCGATGGGAAGCAAGACCGGTTGTCCTTGGGGAGGATGCGCGCCTGCAGAAGTTCTCGAACGTCACTCCATTGAAGCCCCTGAGATTAAGCCCTTTCAGCCCTTTCAGCCCTTTCAGCCCTTCGTCATCGTCGTCGTCTCGTATCGTCAAACAAGATGTACGTCATCCGAGCTCCGTATAATCCCGTGAAACCAACGTGAAATAATATCAGGCAGACTGGAGAGAGACAGACTTTTTTGCGAGTGTACGTCATAGAGGAAGGGATGGAAGACTTTTTATTTTTTCGTAGATTCGAATCGACACGAAACAAGAACGCTGTAATTTTATTATTTTATTTTTTGTTCACTCTCTCTCTCTCTCTCTCTAACACTTTTGCTTTTTTTTACAGCTAGAGTTATATAGCCTTCGCGTTCGAAATAGAGTTTCGTGCCCGAGTGTACATCGCGCGTTTTATTTCTCATTCCGTGTATCTATCGTCGTTTTCCGTTCACGCGCGGGATCAACGGGGTTCGCGAGTACGTGGCTGTGTCCGTGTTGGCGGAAAAAATGGATATGGATGTAGCTATTTTTTTGCTTCTCGTAAACGGATTCGATGATACGGAACAAAAAAAAAACAAAGAACAAATAGGTATCGGTTAAACGATTCGAGGGTGTCGAGATGAGACACGCGTGGAATATAAATTCAGACTTTTTGTTTTGTTTATTTTATATTTCGATTCGAACGTATGATTCAATTTATCGGATGAATTTGCATACGTCAGCCGTGTCCGAGAGAATTGAAATTAATAATGTGTGTTTCGAGGATGGATAATTTGATGAGAATTCCGGTCGAAAGGAGAGAACAATTAGCGGTATGGCCTGCGAGGTGTTAGTTTGGAAAAACAACCAAACGCGCACACACGTTCTTAGGCAATGTACTGACGTTTCGATTGTGTTTATTTTCAATTTTATTTTTGTTATATATATTTTCATTTACTTATAACGATAATTCTAAGTGCGCGTGTCCTAGATTTTTGGAAAGTCTTGTGCCGGTACGCTATAGTATGATTCTGTTTCTTTCGTTATAGGAGACTCGTATTTTTATTTCAACGAATAGCACACTCGTTTTTATTATTGTGATTCGCGGTTTCGCATCGTTTCGTTCGAATATCTGCCTATTCGCGATTTATCTGTGTGTTCATTTTTTTTAAAAATCTTTTTTCATATAGTTTTTTTTATCGTTTCCGCTGCGTTACAAAAAAGAAAACACTTCATCCTCCCGTTCTGTTTTCGACGATATTGTATTTCCAACTGATTGTTCGAGCATTTTGTTTTATTCGATGTGTGGTTGTAAGTAGACAAACGTTATTGGAGATTTCTATATTATTTTTGTTTTTTTAATTCCTTTTTTTTCTTAAGCGTGTTACTATATACGATTAAAACGGTGTCATTGAGCCGCTAGAGATTTTGGACTCGAAGATAGAGGCGACGATCAAAAGGACGTAATACTTTGATCGTCTTCTTGTTCTTTCGCCTCTGACGACGAGCGACGCCAGCAGCGACTCGACGCGTTGAAAAACAAAGCGAGGAACGACCGTCAGACCTCTGATAGCTAGAAAAACGCGAAAACGTTTTTCTAGCCGGTTTACAAACGTGCAAGAAGACTAAAATCTTTATTTCCAAGTAAAAGACGGGACCAAAAAAATTATGCGTACGTAAATTTAATTATATATATGTATTTAAAAAAAAATTAATTATCATCGTTAATAATTCGAAACAAAATCGATTAATACTGAATTTAACGATTAATTGGTCACACTGTCGTTCGTTTTTCGACTGTTTCGGCGAAAGCGACCGATGGGGAGGTCGCGCACTTTTAAATACGTATGGCATTACTGTGAGCACCGCACGAGAGGATGGTCGCGCTATCGTCGCTATTACAGATTGTTTTTTCCATCGTTTCTTCTAGCAAGCGCGAGGTTTTGTCCATTGTTTTGTCATGAAATATTCGCAACCTTCGTAAAACGGGATTGATAATAGGATAAACGGGTTTGAGCGTGATGCAACGGTTTTGTCGAAAGAAACGTTCGCGTATCGCCGCGATGCATGCGGAGGGTCACACGTGCGCACGATATATAATCGTAACGCAATCCCAATATCCTTTAGCAAGGAAGATAGGAAATACGAGACGCGCTTTATCGTTATGGTTTTGTTTTAAAACATCTCTCATCGCGTTCCTCGCGTCGCTATTTACACAATTATTGAAAGGTACTCCGTCGCGAATAAATCATTTTTTTTGCTTGTATTGTTTTCTTTCTCTTTTTTTATATCATAGTAGGTATTACCTATATTAATCAATACCGTTCGTTTTTTAATCTCCCTTTTCTCGTTTTATAATTCTCTTAAAATTTCCCGGGCTTCACGCTCTATAACAGACAACCAACGCTATTAGACAAGAGGACTTGATCGTATTCTTTTTTTCTTGTTTCTTTTTTTGTTTCTTAGAATTTCTATAATAGTGGAGCTAACAATGACGGTATTCATTTTTCTTCTTCTCATGTTTAATAATCAATTAATGATGATAATAGTCGTGGTAATAATATAATATTTATAATAATAGTAGTAGTAGTCGATATATACACATGTATATATCATGCTCTTCATACGTGTATATACATGTATACATAGTTGGGTTCTTTTCTTTCTCATCATCTTCATCCCCTTCTTCATATATATGTGTATAATATAATAATATGGATTCTTTGATTAACCATACGAGTTTTGTAATAATTTACGGATGATATAAATATATATATGCACATAAATACGGATACATACGAGCGCGTGTTTTACGCGCGTATGTCCACACATTTATATCTATACATATATGTATATATTTATTCTATTCATTCTTGCTTGGTAATTATAATAATCATATGATTTACAATAATTTACGATACTCAATATCATAAATTTTTTTTCTCTCTTTCTCTCTCTCTCTCTCTCTCTCTTTACCTCACTCCCCTCACCGTTTCTCCTCTTTGCATTTTCCTTTACGTACCTCGTGTCTTCTTCCTTTCTTCATTAATGTCGTCTCTTTTTTTTTCATTTTTAATATTTTTTATGTATTTTTTCATCTCCAACTCTTAACGGTCTATTAGCCCTTTTCTTCAATCTCAATACACACCTTGAAAGCGTTTTAGTGATATCACAGTGATTTCATTGCTCCAATATTATCGATAGAATTTGTATCGCGAAAATCGAGCGTTCGCGCAAGTTTTTGTCAGACCATTGCGCATTTCCAATTCCATTTGACTTTCGTCCTTTAATTGCATTGTACAACGTTTTACAATCAGTGCTCGTGTCGAGAGGTGTGTTTGCCCTCGCGCGTGGTGTGTAGGTCATGATCCTTTTCCCTTTAACAATACTGTAAGCCGGCGAATAATAACGGGATGAAAAACAAAATTATTGGTACGTTTTTATTTTGCAAAATTGCGAAACGAGCGACGGAAATTGAGGTTGTTTATGCTATTTGAACAACGGAAAAATCCGATCATTCGATCACTTTGTTCACGCGAATAATAGACCAAACGCGAGAGCTAAAGCTTTTCTTTTTTTTTTTTTTTTTTTTTTTTATTGTTTTACACGCTGCTGCGCTTGTTCTTTTAATAGTGTAATTTCTTTTACGTGCGCCGGAAGGTGGTAGAGTAAAGGTCGAAAATTTATAACTCGTAAAAAAATCCGACGAAAAAAAACGTGGATTATCGTTGAATCCCTTTTGGAGAGCTCCACGGTCGTACTCGATTTATTCAATGAAAAGTCGACGGAGCTTTTTCTCTCATGTTTTTTTCTCTCGTTTCCTTTTAGCTTCTCTCGACCCTGAGATTCATTTCGATGTTTTATATTTTTCTTCTCTTCTCAAGCAGCATCGGCCTCGCGCGAAATGGCTGACAATTGTTTAGCGCTCGCGCACGATTGCCGGTCAACAAATAGAAAATAATAATAAATAAGTTTTTTTTGACCGAGGAAAATTCATTTATACGAATTAAATAATGTTTCTTTTTTTTTAGTCACGAATGGATAAACATTTATGCAAATCGATGAAAAAATTGTGGCCAAGCGACTCGACCAAGAAACATTGAGCTCTAATCGCATGAATTCAATCCGATTCGAAGGGGTAATTATTTAAATGGTATAAATTAATTTTTCTCGGGTTGATCACACGTTGGATCGCTACGACGAGTTTGATTCTAGTTAATCAATAATAGATACACTAATATTACATTACAATCGTGTGTCCATACCTCGTGTTGCGTACCGTTTTTTCTTCCATTTTTCGTCTCGACACACGCATTTTTTCATTTTTCCGCGCCCCTTTACGTTTGCACGTGTGTGCAACCCGTTAACAACTTTCTTCTCGTATCAAATTCGTCGGCAATACAGTGCGACTTATGCACGAGGCTATAAAATCACGTGTTGAATGTTTTATTTTCGTCATTTTTTAAAATTTTTATTTTTTTATTAATGATTTTTCATTCAAATCGAAATTAGTGATCTTAGTGATAAAATCGTAAGTAAGTCTCCACGTTCCCGATTAATTCCTCGAATATACATGGTATCCTAATCGAATGATAATAATGAACTATTTAATAATGCTCGCTGATTTATCGTATATAGTACCGCCCCGTATTCTCGCATTAACAATATTTGTGACACACAGAGATTTTCTTTTTTTTTTTTTTTTTTTGAAAAAAAAAAAACGATGCGGATAAGAACTCCGACGTATCGTGTCTAAGACATCGCGTCGGAGTTATCATTTTGAGTTTTACACGGATTAATCTTCTTCTCTTTTCTTTTCTCATTTATAAATTATATTAACTTTACTCTTACGATTAATAATAATCCTTATATTTCGTGACTACGAGTTTTCTGATTTTTCGTTCATTTACTAATTTATTCATAATGTATTTCACGGATTTTTTAAACTTTACAGATTTTATCCGATTAATTGTAACATATTTATAATTATATATATATTTGTATCCTCGTAGTATAAATTTTTCGTGTCGTAAGAACCCGAATAATAATTATAACGCTAAAAGTGTTTCGATCTGTAACGCTTACCGTGCGCGATCTCTCCGTTCTCTTTTTCTTTTTCTTTCTCTCTCCCACTCTCCCTCTTTATTACACTAAAACCGATCACTGTGAAAACATGTGTTTTTTTTAAACTGGTGTTATTTCTTCTCCCTTCGTATATAATCTTAGCGCAACCGAAAAACGCAAAACCTCTGACGATCCCGTTCAACGATTTTTTGCCCTCGTCGAGGTAACAATATATTATTTTTCTTCTTGATTATTATTATAAGCGTACATTCAACGTTATATACATACACATATACGCACTGCGAGTGTATAGTATATATAGATATATATATATATATATGGCTCTCGGTGGACGCTTCGAGAAACACACGTTATCGCTATAATAAAATCTTATTTAATCATTTAATTGTCCGTTTTGCATTATGCAACGATAGAAAATATTAATCTCCACATGAAAGAGGTTGCTGGGGGTAATGGATAAAGGTGGGGTTAAGGGTGGAGGAGGGAAGGGGGGTGGGGTTCTTAGAGTGGATAGATTTTAATCTTGAATTGTTTTCTCTTTTTCCCACTTTACGAGGCTGTACTTGTTTCCAGATTTTTAATTCGATTTCTTTTTTTTCGTTGAATTGTCTCTTTGCGTTTCGCTCTCATTATTGCCATCGTAATGAATGCGCGATGCGACGAGAAACACTTCGAGTGCATTCGAGAGCTCGTATCGATCATTTTCTTTCTCTCTCTCTTTCTCTCTCTCTCTCTCTCTCTCTCTCTCTCTCTCTCTCTTCTCTCTCTCTCTCTCTCTCTCTCTCTCTCTCTCTCTCTCTCTCTCTCTCTCTCTCTCGTTTACCAACACTAATAATCCGTCGAACGAACCGACATTGTCTTATCAGCAAATTCCATATTGGCCTCGCATGTTTCCTCATTTCCGCTGGCTTGCACACGAAAATTCATCACGGGAATTATTCTGCCGGGCTCACACGCACGCAAATACGAGAAATGACGGTATTAGTGAGCATGTTTATCGATTTATAGCCGTTGCGTATTACACAATGATACGAATATATGTATACACAGAGTATCGTGATTTAACGGCGTAAACGTGCTTATACGCTTTGCGCAGACGTACGATTTTTACACGTAAAATTGTATACATTTTTTTTCATCTTCTCATATTTTATTTTTAATGGATTGTTTTTTTTTCTTTAAATTATTATACAACGATTGTACTTTATATTTGAAGTGCCTGACGTTACGTAATAAAGCACAAATGCTCGTGATAGCTAATGCCTGACGTTTATGCGTGCGTGTGAATTTTTTCACCGATATAATTCGTTTCTTTCCATTTGCTTCGTTTTTGTTGTTGTCGTGTACGTGTATCGTGTGCATGTGTGTATGTGTGTGTGTGTATTTCCACGGATTCCTTTTAAAAATCGTACGTGAGATTTTTTCGTTTGATTTTTTTTAATCTAATACCACACGTTTGTTTATCCTCTAGAATTTCCTACACGTCGATCTAATCTAAAAAATTCGGGACTTAGACTGTCACCGCTAAGACACTAAGTCAAAATTTATATGTTTATTATACAATTGGAATTTTTCTTTTTTTCTTAATTTAATATGCGTATGCAGTAATAACTGGATTTTTTAATAAGACGTCGACGGCCGATTGAGAGAGCCGATACTGTACACAACCCTAAGCGTTTTATTCTTTATTTTTGTTTTTGTTTTTTTTGTTCTTTTCATTTTTGTTTAGGAAACACGTTTGCTCGTCTATTTTCGTTCTGGGCATATTTTATTTATTTCAATGATTCTTTATTTGTCAGTGATTATCGATAACCATTGTATACTCATTTATTCGCTATTATTCGTAATTGGTAATTAGATGAGATTTGATCTTGATCGCTGTGTCGCACATATACACACATACGCGTGTAATCGATTCGAATTATACTAAACGATCCTGCTTGATAATCGTGAACTCCAGGAGAGTTGCGTTTAAAGTGTACGAAGAATAATATTATCGTTATTACATAGCGTGTATAATTCATAATATAACATTTCTTTGCCACTTTTTCACTCCCATTTCTTCTTTTATTCCTCATTCGCACGTTTATTTCTCGTTATTGAATATATTTTAGATCAAAGAGCGGATTGTCGTTTCATGTTTGAGTTATCAATTAAACGTTTAAATGTAAAATGACAAAATGTACTCTGGTTTTTTATTTTTGCTGCGTGTTAGTTTTATACGATCGATAATCAATCAATGTTTACGCTCGTTTCCTATTTACTCTCGCTATGCATGCGTAAACATATACACACGCACGCATGCTCATGGACACACACATACATACAGACACACACGCAAACACACATACACACGTACGTAAATTATTCAACGTTATGAGAATTATTGCTCGAGTTCGTCGTGATTTTGTTTGCGCGGAAAATGTACGGTGTCGCGTTTCGCACCCCGCACGAGGGATTGAAGACACTTGTGGGTGTGAAATTTGAAATCCGTGAGTCGTCCTTCTCCCTCGCTCGTTCGAGGAAGGATAATAAAAAGAAAAAAAAACAAAAAACAAAAAAAACTTATACATTCTCACCCCTTTTTTCACGCGGACCGGAGTTAGTAAATATCATAAACGGTGTTAATTTTTTTTTTTTTCTTAAACCGCCCCAACTTTCTCGTCATTGACTGGGACGTTGACAAGCATTTACGCGGTAACGATAAATATTGGAAACCCTCGAAACTTTGAGTATACGAGGGTAGGTTCGTCGTTGTCCTCCACTATTATCCAAGATCGAGTTTAAACGAGATACGTTACAATATAGCAAAGATGGCGTTCTCGTTTCGAAACCTCGTAAAACCCCACCCTTAAAGCAAATACGCGCGTACAATGGTTTCACGTTTTAGTTTTTATTCTTCGCTCGTTGCGACGCTATTAGTATAAATTATATATATATACATATACGTAGTTCAGGGATCCTTGGAGTGGTTAATCCACGCTCGCCGACCAAAAGTTACCTAATTAAAATCCTCCTCCTCCTCACATTCTTTTTTATTTCCTCCATATTCGTTTCTTCTTTAAATATTAATTGGTGATTAAGCCCGCCCTCCTCTCAGAGGGCGAGGGAGTGAGAGGGGGGGGGGGGGGGTGAGTTGGGCTCAAGGGCCGGGGGAGTGAGACGATGGTGTTCCCGGATGGGAGGCAGATTCTCGATGCCGGTGCGATGCAAACTTTTCAAACGTTCGTCCCCCTCGGGAGAACGGGACGAACGTTGGAGAAGCGCGTTGGTTGAGCTTTCTTTTCTCTTCTTTCATCGAGTACGATCGATGCAAAGTTCTCATCCCTGTCGTCGATCTTCCTTCTTCGTCGAGACACGCACGTGCCCCGCTTTGTTAATATTTTGTTTGTTTGTTTATTCGTTTGTTCGTTTGTTTTTTGGCTTCGTCACCGATCACCAGCGTCTTCTGTTCACGTTGGTCGAACCGTGAGAATCCCTTTCGCGCGTCGTCCTGGTCGGACTCTGTACCGACCATGCCACAAATCACTTGTACAATATACGACGAAAGGCCCGACGAAAGTCCTTGTTGAATACCGTATATATAACGGGATTTAGGGCGGAATTCATGTAACCGAGCCAGAATGCAATGGCGAACGCCTGGACGGGTATCTCGAGTGTCGGAAACAACGGTTTGACGATGTAGAGGAAGAAAAATGGCAGCCAACAGGCTATGAAACTTCCCATTATAAGACCGAGTATGAGAGTCGCACGTTTCTCCTTCTTACGCGCCAATCGTCTCTTCTCGCGCTCAGGATCACGGGGCTTCGGTGGCTTTGCATCCTCCTGCGTCTCCTTGGCAGAGTGCTTGCCCGGGTCCGCGTGCTCCCTCTTGAGCTTTCCTATAGCTTTACGGCCGAATATCGGCCTGCAAAGTCTCAGCTTAAGAGGCTTGACCACCGCGCACCTGGACACGACACCGCTGTCGGACGAGGATGGATCGAACTCCGAGACCATGTCGACGTCGATACCGACACTCGGGGCTCTGCAACGTGCTGGCACACTGCTCTGACCGGACGACGCGCCATCCCCGGAACCGTTCACCGATAGGCTCGTCTTCAGATTCGTCTTCTGCATCGGTATCGGCATGCTTACCTGATCGTTTTTATATATCCCCGTATCGTTATTTTATCTATCTCGTTGCGAACTTTCGCAACCCCTTTCGTCGTTCGTCGGTCATCGAAATAAAACGGATTTATTTCGTTACAACAATCCCATCGTAATTGGACAAATATCGCGTTTAACGAGATTCCTTCGACAGAAATAAATCCATTTTTTTATTTGTTTTTTGTTCGATGAATTATTATTTCAATCCTCTCGAGTCGTTTCGATCATCCTCGATACACCCAATATTTTTCATGTGTTATTCGTTAAAAAATGTTCGATACTTAAAATTCGATAAAATTGCAAAATGTTATTTTTACGACTCGAGAGGATCGACGATCAAAAAATTAAAAAAAAAATACGACGTACGACGATGGGATTAGATCGACGTAATTAGATAATACCGACCTTCAGCGTGTCTTTTTCTTCGAGAGCAAGACTGCCGCCTCCAGGATCTGCCTCCGACGTGCTGACGTCACTGGCGAAATCGCACGTGACGATCGGTATCTGTACCGGTTGATTCTCGATCGTAGCGACGTTCTCCATGACACCGGGGCTCTTTCTCGAATCCGTTGCCGGTGTACTGTGGGTAAAGCTCGTCTGACGTATGTCGGGTGACGCCGGTGGCATCGCGGGCCTCGGTCTCGGTTGTTTCCGAATTCCACGTCTCGCGCGGGCCTTCGCCGCGAAATATATTCTTATGTATACGAATACCATTATGCACGAAGGTATGTAGAAACTGCCGAGGGCCGAGTACAGCACGTAACCGATGTCCTCCGACAGCTGAAACAAACAATGCGAAAAATAACAATAATCATCGTTAGGACCAGTGACCGTATACTTTTTTTATCACTCGACGCGAATAATTTATATCTAACGGGATTATTTCATCATTTTTTACTGTCTCGTACACATCGACGAAAACTATTTACAAGATTCATTTAATTCGCCCGGGGGTGAGCCGGTGGTATATTTTATTCCACCGGGATACGCTATAAATTCGCGATTTAACCGGTTTATCACGACGTAACGGTTTTCGACAGGTGCCTGCGTGTTTTTAAAGCATGGAACGCTAATTTCTCGCTACTGGCTGAAAAATGTACGCGCGATTTTTTAAATATTTTTTCTTCTATATTCTCGTGTGCACGCTGGGGCGAAGGGTGGCGCGAGTATACGAGCTTCGCTCCGTAGGGTTTGATGTAATCGGAGGAAGTACCGAGCGAACGAGCGTTCGGGGGCTCTATGGAAAAGCAGATCACGCAGATTTGCCGAGGCAGAGGTGAATGAGAAGGGATACGTGTGTGAAGGAGCGGATGGACGGGAGGGGTTGTGGAGCGGGGGTTTGTTCTCGCATGGATTTTCACCGCGGAATATAACGACCAATCCCGGGGGCGTGGATGAAAATTCATGAAACTATGAATAATAATGTTAGGCGGGAGAGAAAGAGAGCCTGTGTGTGTGTGTGTGTGAGAGAGAGAGAGAGAGAGAGAAAAAGAGAAGAGGGCTTCCAAGAGGAAAACCTGTAATAAATATACGTGTGTATGCTTCCTGTACGATCTATATGTACATATGTAACTTTACACATGAAAATCGTTGTGCGCGTATGCGCTCTTAGTAAATGCCTAAAAGTGCCAGAAAGCTCGAGAATAAAGGGGTGAAAAAAGGGAGTAAGGGAGGGAGAGAGAATCTGCTGGTGCGAGGTGATGGTCCGTTCCGCGGGAAAGGAGCTCAACGAACGGAGTGAAAAAAGTACTTATTAACCGTTCGACGAAGTGAGGGTAGAGTTGTGATAGCCATTTTGCGGTCAACCGATCGATCAATTTTCCTCAACGGTCCTTCTCACTACGGTACACTCTACACGAGCGGTACGTTCGAGCAGCTCGGGCGTTGTTGCAAATATTACACACGGTGGGTAGGAGTCGCGCGCACTGTGTGCTCATACGCGCGGTAAGAAAGAAACTAAATATCGACTCGATAAAAAAGAAAGAAAATTTCAAGTACAAAACGTAACCGTAGTTATAAAAATAAATTGACTGGGTGAAAGTATTCGAGGGTGAAATATGAAAAGAAAAAGAGAAATATTAATAAAAAAATTTACCATCGTCCATCATGATCGTAGTTCAATTTTCACTGTGTACGAAGGGTTCTACCGTCCACCGGGAACAACGAGGAAAATTGAAAGGCCGATATACGTTCCGTGTGTACGTATGACCCAATCGACCTATCCGAGAGGTTTTCGCATCATAATTTCTTGAGGGTTCGTGCCTGATAGAATCAACGGCATCAAGGACGCATCCCATCGGAATTCGTGGGGGTCTCTCCTGTATCCGTTTCATTTATTCATCGCCAACGACTGTTTCGTCACCATAAGTAGTTGAGAAGAGAAAGTCGAGCGAGAAGAGTGAGAAATAAACGAAGGGACGAGGGTGGCTCGTTTGCCCCTGACTCTGCGTCAGTTCTTTCCTCTTCGGAATAATTCCACCCTCTAGTCTTCGTATCATCGCATCGCCAAGATCGATAGTAAGAATAACGCGGTAGTGGCGATGATAACGATAATAAAAAAAATATATATATATATATAGCTATATATATATATGTATGTATGTATGTGTATCGATTCTTGATATCCCGCGTCATTGCGGAACGCGTGACGTGACCAGAGATTGTAATGAGAAATTCGTGAGGAATAGGGTCAGAGATGGGGATGGCCCGGGGGCACCGAAGAAGCGGGCAAGAATGAAATGAGATACGACTTTGATCCGACTCACTCCAGCTTTTTGCTCTTCTCTCTCTCTCTTTCCCTCCCGCACACACTCTCTTACTCCGTTGCTTCCCGAGGACTTCGGAGTTGGCTGTCCTCGACTTCCTTCGCGGCCTTCGAAACTGCGGGAGTGCGAACGTTGTTTTTTTTCTCTTTCGACGTCTGGCGCTATATACAGAGTCTCGGAATTCTATACTTTCTCCATTCTCATCCCTCTCTTAACGTTCGCAGATTTCAGCTCAACCCTCCGGGTCTATCTCAACTTTCTCGCACCTCTTCGCTTGTTTTGTTCTCTCCCTCCCTCTCTCTCTCTCTCTCTCTCTCTCTCTCTCACTCTCACTTTCTCTCACCTTCTCTCTCTCTCTCTCTCTCTCGGGATAGACTTTCCGAGCATTCCTATTGAAAGATTGCCAATTATTCGAACCCGGTTATACCGGATGCCTGCTCCGACACCGATATTCTCTCGTCAACCCTTCTGGATCTTCGTGAAAGAATAAAAAACCAGTCGGAATTGACATCCCTCGGGCTCGATCAACTATCCAAATATATCGTACGGGAAAACTATTACGTGGCTTACTTTTATCGTTCCATTCGGACGCGCGTTCGAATTTTTCGTATTTTACCGTAAATAAAAGGAATCTAATAAGAGTATCGAATTTGAAAAAAATACCATTCTTTTCTCAACCAAAATATCGATATTATCCCCATGTAGGTACTCGTTGAATTTTCCCAACGATATATGCCGACAAAATTGATATTTCGCTACTAAAGTTTCGTTGAAAAGCTCTCGTAAAAATATCCTCGAGCACTCCGGGCGAACCTTTTCTCTTGGCCGTACGAGAGACACTACGGGTGCAAATAATTGTCTTGATTTCGATCAACCCTGTATTATAGGTTTGGGAGATGTTCCAGACAAGAAAAGCGCGTCACCTGATGGCCCGAACGACCTTGCGAGGGCGTCGTTCGGACCTTATTTCGGTGCCTCTATCTCGCTACTGCTTTTTCATTGTTATATATATATATATATATATATACACACATTTATATCTTGTTGTATGCGTGTCGATGTGGGCGTTCGAGAGGGATCGAGCGGAGCAGTGTCAAGGCTGACTGGTTGAAAAACAGGAATCTGGAAAACATGGAGGCAGAGATGAAAAAGCTCAGCTCGATGAGGTTGCGCGTCCCTTTCTGCGTCGTAGGCCGAGATACACTCGAACGATTACCCATACGTGTATGTGTGGGTGCGTAGGTCGGTGTATTTGCGAGACCCCAGTGAGCAGCTTATGCACGTCATGTCACGTGTATATACGGAGAAGAGACACGTGGCGGTTGTACCGTATATATATATGTATGTAGGTACACAAGACCTATATATACGGGGCTGATGGAGCAACATAGCAGAAGCTTCTCTCCAATTAAGTTCAACGGACCCGAAAAAGCTTCTGCCTACCAAACTGGCCATCCATTTGTCTCACGCGTTCTTCTCGGGTTTTCTTGGCAGCGAGAGAGCGAGTTGATGGAAACCAGAGAGATAAAAAATAGCATTTGTACATTCTACATACACGCGCACCCTTGAATCCTAGGGAGAGATAACGATACGACAGGGTTGGAGAGAGGGTGAAAGTAACAGGGTGAGAAATGGCGAGGGTATGGCGAAGATGTTTGGTAAAGAGTACAAAAGAGAGAGAGAGAGAGAGAGAGAGAGAGAGAAGCAGAGACAGAGACAGAGAAAAGCGGTGACCCAATTAAATTTTACAATCCAAGCCTAGTTCGAGGAGCGAGGCTTGAGAAAATGGTAGTATGGTGGAAAACGACGAACGGGTATCTCGTTACATTTCCTTCTTTAACTTCATTGGTGTACGTGTCTCGTCTTATGACTGCTCCGACGTTTTCTCCCTCGTCCTCTCACTCACCCCCCCCCCCCCCCCTCTCCCCCTCTTTCTCGCTCTTTCTGTGTTTCGTCTAAGCGACTCTGCGAAATGAGCTTACGTTTTTCTTTTACTCCGTCATTCCTCTATCTTACTCAGTTTTTTTCCACATCTGGCCGACTCTTGGTACGCGGGTACTCGATCTCTTCAACCCTCTCAGACCCAGTTTAACGTTGCTCGCAGGATCGGCCCTTTAGCCGCGCTCATTCCTTACTCTTTTTTACTTCGAGTGACACGCTAAATGACATTTTTGGATATTAGCCATTCCTCAGTGGCCCGAGGTTGCGTACTTTTAATTAAGGCTGACGTTCCTACCCCTCTCCCTCTCGACGAACCATCTCTTTGTGGTTTGCTCGGGATTGACAGTAGACGACTATACTTTTTTCGCTTTTTCTTTTCTTCTATCTCTCTCATTCTTTCCTATGTCATCGCGATGGTATATAAAACAAGGTCATCCTCGCGCACTATCTTCTTCTTTCATAGCACACGCCTATCTCAACTTCTACTCTTTTCGCGCTATCGAAACCTTCCTGCGTCGACGACCCTCCGCCCACTCTCCCCTTCCTCGCTCTATTGCTTTTTTCTCATTTCTTCCTTGTCGACTTTTTTCATCGACGACCCGACGCGGATGTGAAAGAAAAACTGCGAGGTTGCACAACGTCGTCAAAGTGCGCCCGAGCAAAAAAAAAACTCGGGACGTGAGAAAACCACCCTGAAAGGGATGTTCCCCGTAATACGCGTTGATACACGGGCCATAAGCTACGCACTGATTCAACCTTTCCAATAACGCGTTACCGCTGACTTCTAGATCATACTAAATAAACGATATTCCTCAGAGATCCTTAAAATTTCTGTTAAACCATTCATCTCTAATGAAATTTGTACGCTTCGAATAAATTCGATAAAGTCGAGCGAACTTTGACCCACTTTAAATTCATGAATTATACGACGTGGACAAATGTCGTTAAAGTTGCGATAATAGATGACGAAATGGACGAGAGGAAGATATCAATTTTGAAACGCGAATATAACGAAAAGTAAACTTACGAGCAAAGCGAATGCGGGTGAGAGTGAGTAGGGCGGGGGAGAGGGGGGTTTAGCCACGGTTAAGGCGTGATTTTGTGAGCGAGACAGTCTCAAAGTGAAATTTAATTTATGTAAATTTATAATGCGCAAGCACTTTGCGGTTTACTCGATGAAACCGCCGAGAAAAGGTACGTGAGTATGAGGACGGATTCATCGTTCCTTTAAACCTTCCCCCGGCGTCCTCCAACGGGGATATAGTTAATCTAGGAACGAGACAGAAAGAGGGACACACGCACACAAAGATTGTGGAGCGATTTCCTCGGTTGTACCGAACAAACCGCATCGTGAATCGTCGGTACGTGACGCCGCATGGCGACCGAGTTAAATCTTTCTCCGGCATCGCTTGCATCACAACCACTTTCCTCTCTCGCTTTCTCTCTGGCTATCTGTCCCTTCGACTCGTCGACGACACGAGGAAGCCTTTGGTGAAATCAGTTTGAAGAATATTGCCAGACGACGACGACGACGACGAGGACGACGACGACGACGACGACAAGGACGATGACGAAATCTATTACAGTTGTGCGAGGTTAGCCATAGGCTATCGTTCGTGTGTAGTTCCGACGCCATCGGTTAATCCACTTTATCCAATGTATTTCGAAAAGTTTTACGAACGTCGATGAAACTTTCGTCCTGATGCGTATACGCTCGATAAGAAATTAAATCATCAGTTTGATCGACGCTCGATTTAATCGCGTTAAGTTCTCAACGCCGTGTTAAATGTCATTTTATTCGAATAACTCGAGGTTGTTTCAAATGAAAATTTATTCGCGTCGAGCGACTGACAAAGTTGGACACTTCGAGTGAAAGAATTAAGAGCCCGTTTTCCAATATTTCTTATCATTATTATTATCAATTACAGGAACATATTTCTCACCAGTATTTTCTCCATTGAATGCTCGCTTCGTTTTTTTTCTGCCACTTCAACCCTCGTCGTCTGTTACCTCCCTAACTTCTTTCAACCCCTTCCCGATCCCCCTGCCCACCTCTCTTTCTCTCTCTCTTTCCCATCCCAATATATACACAGTACTTGTATTCCTTTTATTTCCATCTGCCTTCATCGACTTTCCTCTCCGCCAAGCTCTTCTTTTCTTCTACCTATCTCTCGAGCAGACGTTCTCCGGCTATCGTCACACTCTGCCATCTCGTATTTATGGCAGCTCGTTTCAGTCGTTTTTGCTTAAAGCGGCCCACGACGATCCTCGCGAGCCTTTCAGTACCAAACGGGTGGTAGTAATACACACAGACACACACACACACACACATACAGACATATAGTGATATAGCAGTAGCAAGTCTCCCTTGGGGGTAACTCGCTCTTTCCACCAGTACCTCTATACTCTGTACAGCTCGTCGGCTTCTCTCCTTTGTCTCGACGATATTATCCGGATCGACTCGCGTTTTTCCAATACTCCGGGACCATTCTTTCATCCCCTAGCTCGTTCTCCCCCTTCCTCTTCCTCGCGCTTCCTATGTCTCTCTCTCCCTCTTGCTCATATCGTCTTCATCTTTCTCCCCCATTTTCTCGTATCTTTAAGCCAGAATCACCCGACGTCCGTGCTTCCTCTCGAACCACAGGGTGTCTCTTCCGTTTCCTACAATCACCCTATTGCTTCCACCAACCACTACCCCCCTACTCCACACACGCTATCATCGTTTCTCCGATTCGCGTTCTCACGCTTTTCTCATCTTACCAACGCGAATTTTTAATTACTTCCATGGAAGCCATTCGTTCCTTAATTTCCGTTGGGTCGTTCGTAATGTCGATATTCGAGGTATCTTTGTACTTTATTTTTTAATCTATCGTAGTTTGGGATTTGCGATCGGAGAATGGATTTTTGCAATTAATTAAAGTTTCGCATTCTCGTACGAATGGAAATAAGAACACGGCGATCGTCTCGACGGGACTAATGACAAAAAAAACACGTCGCTTCGAAACTACTTCGTAACGTGTCCGTAAGCCCTCTCGTGAAATTGTCCTTCGAACAAAGATGACGGAGTATCGATTATCTCTCGCTAGTTTCGAACAATGTTCGTAGAGCGCTCGGGTATACGCGGAACGTGTTACGTCGTACATAAGCGCGTACTCTATTTCTTGCCTCCTACCCATTTCTATTCGTCACGTTTGTTTTCGTCGTTTCACCGTCACGTTAAACTCCACCGCGCTATACCTCCAATTCCGTAACATCGAAAATTTACGAGAGTCATTCAATTACCTCCTACCTCATTTCTTACATCGGAAAATGGTTGATGACGTCACGATACGCTCGCCTCTTGTACGAAAAAAGAAACGTAAGATTCGCGAACGATGGACGACTCGTCGCGAGCTGCTGATGTAGCTTTTGTCTTAGAAATATACGGGACTACGTAACTTTGTTCCATCTGACTAGACGCCAATTACTCGCTGAAGTCGCGAAAGGGACAGACAGAGAGAAATATGGAGCGGTGGAAACAAGAACCAAAGGAGAAAGATTGGCGCAGAAAAATATCGACCTCGCAAAGTCCCGATGACCTTCGTGAACAAAAAATGAACGAGCATCGAGGTCGCATGTATGTATGCGCGAAAAGAATGTTTTTACATCACGCCACGAGAGGGCGACGAAAGCGTCGCCCATTTCTCCCGGTGCCCATTCTCTTCGGCGTACCTTATTCTTCATCCTTCCAACCACTCCTCGCCCCCGACCGATCTCTTCCTTTTTATCCCATCACTCACCTCACGCGCCGGACAATGCGGTCAAGCGGATCATTTTTCATCCTCTTTCCGACGGTTATATCGGACACTTGCCGTAAGAAGCATCAGCAACGCCAGCGCCCACGCCCGGTACAATACACGGGTCTTTAACAGCCTTCGCTTGTACATGCACACCGCATCGGTGGCTTACGACACAATTCCTCTCCCGCGAGAACGACCACTTTACTTTTTAATGTCCTTCGAGCGTCGAGTCTCATGATCGACGCGAACAGACATTTATTTCTACGAGGCAATATAATAATTATGAATTAATTTTCAAGAATTCAAAAAATTACAACTATTCCTCTTAGAGAAAAAATTAATTTAATTGACATTTTGATTATTGAGTTATTATTAATTATCACTAATTTTGTTTAATTATTTGCAAGTAAGGTATTATTTGATTTATTTGATTTAAAAAAATTATTATTCATAATTCAATATGTTGGTAATTTATTGTCAGTCATTTTTTGTGCGAATTGTTACCAGTTCTGCGTGAAAGCTTTCGCGGTGGATAAAAGCGTGTTGACCTTTTGGCGCGTAGACGAGATACGTTTCGTCGGTCTAGCTCGTTACCGAATTTCGGAGAGGTAGCCCAGGGCTCTGACCACGTATACCCCTGTGCGCACATTCGTAGAAATTCGCCTCGCCGATGAGTAAAACTCGAGAAGAGGTCGAGGACTAGGGCGTGCGAGGATGTCGTATTTGCGGTTGCAAACCTTGTAACGATGGTTTTCTGGTCGGGCACGAGTGCCCTTCGCTGTCGAGGACTCGCGAGTAAGCGGGAATGAGAAAGCGAAGTAGTAAAAAAATGAGCGTAAGGCGAGAATTGAGGGAAGAGAGAGAAATTGAAAAAAAATGTTCTCTCTCTTTTGCCACGAAACCGGAGAAGTGGTAACAGTTTCTTCCAAGCCCGAGAGGGTATTGTATTCCCTAGTCTGACCTAAGAATTCTCCTATGGGAAATTTACATTTGAAAAGCTCCGAGCTTTCGTGTGTGAATTTTTATAAAAATAGTTCGAGAATAAGGTAAGAATGGATGACACAAGGGATGAAATCTATGGCGCACCTGGGTGTTGTTTGTCATTTTCTATCGTGCAGGATCATTTTTATCTAGTCACGTAAATCACGTTCTGTCAAAAATTGACAATTTTCTAATAATTTCATTCGATGCCTCAATCGAACTCTTTCGGTAGCTTCGGAACGAATGAAACGATGGGGAATAAATCGATGACATTCGGAAAGGTCAGAATGGAAAATTGATCGAATGCGCACGAAACGTCCCATACACATGTAGAAAACTGTAGCTTTGTACACGTTCTCTGGTACTCTGGTGGTGACAGAGTGAAATAGAATCTTTGCAGATCGGCAAGACGCAAATTTATTCTAACAAACACACACACATAGACACGGAGATCCAACTACATAGAGTGGCATGCACGGTTCGCTGTAAGAGTATAGCCGACCACGTGTTTTCCGTGCCGGTTCGTTATTTCAAGTGTCTCGTTATGCGAGATGCCCACGGCGTCACCGACACTGACGTTGGTGCGCCCGAGCTGAAGCTTGTACTACGCATCGCAGCGAACGACGAGGAAGCAGCGGCGGTAAAGAGAGAGAGAGAGAGAGAGAGCGAAAGGCAGAGGTAGTGGGAGATAACACGGAAGAGGTAGAATATAAAGTACACAACGCTCAGGTAGAGGAAAGGCAGGTGTCGCGAGTAGAGTGGCGTGAGACTGGAGAGGTAACGGCGGTGGTGGTTTTCCCCAAGAGGCTAGGGTGTCTCTTTGCTTAAATTACTCGTCGCCGTACGTGCTCTCTCCTTCTGCCTCTCTCTCTCTCCCTCTCGCTAGTATCGTACGACAAGCGCTACAGTCATCTTTGAAACTGCTTTCACCGGCCGGAACAGGGGAATCAGCTATACAGCTGCACACAAGAGCCATGGGAGTATACGAGCGAAGAGCTTCACTAGTGAGCCACTGATAGTTGGCTAGCTGTGGTCGAACGAAAAGTTTGTCAAACGTTCCGACTTCGCTTGCACAAGGAAGGGTATAAGCCCTATCGCTCGACTATTCTCGATTCTTCGATGTTGAATACCTGTATCTATCGTTTTTGGTAGCTCGTGGTAGCTTTGCTACGAGCTTCTGTTATGTGTCGATGCTTATCCGGTGGTTTATTTCTACCTCAACGCTGCCAGAGTCAAGCAGGTAGTCACAGTGAAAATGGTCAGTTGCGGTCAGGCCGAGGTACGTACGTGCTCCTTTGAACGACACTCTTAACTCTTCCACGTTGTACGATCCAGTTCGATACTATTGAACCGGACCAAAGGAGAGAGAAAGAGATTGGGAGAAGGGTTTCGAATATCGTCTGTAAAAGAATTCGTTGGAGCAGTGAAAAGACGTTAAAGGTTGCCCGCGGGTCCGGAGATTAGTGGAAACAGCAACGCTACGGTCAGACGAGAGAAGTCCGAGTCTCGTTTGATTTTCTTTCAGCTATCGTGCACTCGATGCATCAGGCTTTTCTCGATATGTATATATATATATCCGAACTTATTTTTCGCTCTCTTTTCAGGACTTTTCTATGAACGCTAGCGGGTGTAACATGTACGCGAATATATATAGTACAGGATTAAAAAACTTATCTCGCGCAGAAGACTCGCCCAAGCCTTGATCTTCGTGCTTCTATCGCTCGAGAGTATAACGAGAGACCCTGGAGAATTTTCGATCACGTCTCGTTTGCTCGGCTTTGGAAAAGAAATCGGAGAAATAAGAGGAGAGCTCGAAAGGAAAGAAAGAAGAGAGCGGGAGAGGATGGGGTAAAACGAAACACACAGAGGGAACGAATCAAAGACGGAAATGTTGGCATTACGGTTCATTCGGAAAACGTTGGCTACCCCCTCCCTTCCCTCTCTCCGTCTCTCGTACTCTCTCGCCCGCAGGCACGAAGTCTCAGTGGTGAGCTTTGAAACTCTTGGAAGCTCGACTCTGGCTTCGTTCAATTCTATACCTATCTTTCTCTCCTACCCCGCCCGAGTAAAAGCTCTATCAAGCTACGCACGCTTGGCTTCCGTGCGTACAAGAGTTCCAGCATGTTTTGGTTGATTCCGGACTAGAAACTTTCGCGTATTACCGGCTGAAGTCAGTGACGCCCCTTATCGACTGCCTTTCCCTCGAGGGTGTCAATTTCCGTGGCTATAGTAGGAGTAAACCCCCTCTCATCCCTTTATCGTCGTGAGAGTAATATCAAAGCAGGGTAAAAGATGCGGGACATGAGAGTAGACGTGGGACGAAACGTATACACGTGAACGTAAAGCGTAGAACTCGGCAGTAGTAGAAGCCACATTGCGGTCAGACACTACATACCTCGGGGCGCCGCCAGTACCTCTTCCACTCACTCTAACTCTGTCTCACTCCATCCCGTATGCCTGCCGTCTCGATTCGAAACGTTTTAGTGGCGATCTCCTCGTCGCGTGTTCCACTCTCCCGGGACAATGATAACTGTTTGCCCATTCCCCCCTCAAAGGGTAATTAAATGTGGCAATGAGATAAATCTCACTTTCTCTCTATCCAATCTCCCTTTTTCTCTTTCTCGCTCTCTCTCTCTCTCTCGCTTTCTGTCTAAATAGATGCCAAAATTTTCCATGAAATTTGCTCTGATGTATTCGGCCGTGAGAAATTCCACATACGCATTGTACGCGAATAGGAATAATTATTCACCGGCATGCCGCATGACAACAGAAATTTTCAGCGTTCTCACGTTGCACTCTCGTCGCCCCGAGCTTCGTGCCCGCGCACCGTAATTAATTGTTATAATCCGGCTCGGTATGATTCCTGTTACACGCATGACTAAGAGTGAGTTGGAAAGTAGCGAGAGCAATGGAGAAAGAGAGACAGACAAAGAGAGAGAGAGAGAGAGAGAGAGACGGAGAGAAACGGATATGCAATGGTTTGGAGTAGAAACGATGAATGAAAAATATTCTCAACCCCTAAGCGGTATGTCGGATCGACAGCTAATCCGGTTAATCCCAATTCGCGCTGGGTACTACGGCCTTGCCCCTTAGCTCGTCGCTTGAAACCTTTTCCGTCCCCGTCCTACCACATCGTGCCTTTAGCCACGAGCGCCCTTTTCAACCGGCTTTCCCAATCAGGATTCTCTCGCACTCCAACAAAATGTGAACCAGCATCAGCCGCGAGCGTTAATGTCGGCGTTCTGCGGTGCGGGTCTTTCCCGCATCGCATTTCGCGTAATGAAATTCGAATTTCCTCAGGCGCCCTCTTCACATGCGTTTAATTCAAATTCAGGCTTCTGCACCGTTCCTGGTTTAATATTTGTCGTTTGATGACAAAATATCAAAGTTAGTTTCGACACGCTAGGTATGGAAAATCACGCCGTACACTATGCTAATCCGTGGCTCGTTCTTGAAATTCGATTGAATTTTAACGATGAAAAATTATCGAGTTGGCCGAAGGACTTTGTCGAGTAGTGCAAGTATTCGCCATGAATTGCGGATATTTTTGTCGTGACGAGTCTATTATCACGAAAAAAGAGGACAACTCGCAACGGTGCTGTTTCTAAAGTAATTCATCATTTCATCGAGAATTGAAAAAATTCCACAAGCCATAAAATATTCGATAAAAAACGATTAATGGCGAAAATTGTAGGTCGACAAATTGAATTAACGAGATTATTAAACACGAATACTGCATCGTTATCGAGTTACGCCAAGCGTTGAAATTTATCCATGGCGCCAACTCGGTCAAACGACAATTTCGTAGAAAAATTATATTCCGTAATACATATGTTCGTTAATCATAATAATTAAAAGTGGGGTCGTCGATAAAGCTAATGCACTGCATATTAGGAAGGACAAGGGGCGAGAAATTAAATCGTTGAACTTTTCATTGTTATATATTGGCCAACAGAGAGGGCGCAGGATTTGGTACAACTCTCGTAAAATGTCGAAGGAGAGAACTAATCGCGAGAGCGAGAGAGATATAGAGGCTGCGAGAGAGAGAGAGGGAGGGGCGAGAGGGAGAGAGCGAGAAAGAGAGGGAGGGACTTGTGATGTATAACCGGTTGAAAGTCCACGGTATTATTACCGAGCCAACGAGTCACGCGCCGTGGCGCCGGAAATATTAAGCTCGTTTGCCCTGCCAAACGAAACTCCGATCGTTCGTCGTTCTCTCGTACTCGCGTGTACACCGCTGAGCTCGCAGAACTTGCGCGCCACACGTACGGGTAATTCGGATTTCAATTTGGACTTGGCCTGGTGGTGAATGAGGCTTGGTCGGGTCGGTGAGGAGGACGACCGGCAGGGGCGGTGATAGAGAGAGTGAGACGGAGAGCAATGAAGAGATGGAAGTGATAGCTATAGGAGAGTCGTACTGCCCGAATTTCGACGTTTCACCAAACGTCCTAAAAACCACACCTACCTATACAAACTCTTTTATTTCCTGCAATTCGCCGAATTAATTAACAATTTTGGGTAACAATGTCACTGTGGCTCCAGGCACTTTATTCGATCGATATTTGTTGTCACCCGGTATCGAAAGTTTCCGGATATCATGGTCGTAAAGTTTCATCGTAAAATGCATTTTTATCGTATTCAAAATACCGTAATAATAACAATAATAATAATTTCTAATTCCCACACGAATAATACAACAACAACAACAACAACAACAACAACAACAACAACAACAACAACAACAACAACAACAACAACAACAACAATAACAACAACAACAACAACAACAACAACAACAACAACAACAACAACAACAACAACAACAACAACAACAACAACAACAACAACAATAATAATAATAATAATAATAATAATAACAATAATAATAATTGTTATTGTTATTGGGAATGGCCATGCATTTCTTACGTTTTCAGAACGAGTCTCTCACGTATGAATCATGGACATGTACAAAATACGACATGTAGACGGAAAAAACAAAGCTTGAAAGCAGAGAAAATAAATACATGGACCAAAGAGGAAACAGCGCACAGCAGTGTAAATAGAGACAGAGAGAGAGAGAGGGGGAGGGAGAGAGAAAGAGGCGAAATAAACTCGAGACGCAGAGAGCAAAAGAGAAGAAAAAATATTAAAAAGCAAAAGAGAATGAGTCCCTACAGGCAGGTCTACAGAAGACTGAATGGACTTTCGCGGCAATCGTAGACACACGGGGGAACTGTGCGACCGTAACCGCACCTTCCTTCAAAAAGTAACTCGAGAGACGTAGAAACAATTCCTCGAGTTCCTATCGAGCGTTTCGTAGCACGAGCCAAGACTACAATCTCGTCTCGAAGGTTGCGCAGGGCAGAACAGATGCCGCAACATACGGTGGCGAACAGTTCACGAAGTTTCATCCCAGAGGTAACAACCAATCTCCGCATAAGCTCGGAGTTACGCCAGGGCCATCAGGAAAGCGATTCTAAAATAAACGGTAAACGTCATGGGAAATAACGAATACGAGAAGGAACCAACGAATACGCGTTAGACAAAAATTCATATACATTTTTTTATGGAAATTCGTAGAACAAATTGTTTTTTCTTTCTTTCTAATATCGATATATTCGTTACAGAAAAATTTCGTAGTCCCTGCGAATAATTTATAATTCTATGTTATATAAACGTTATATTTTTCTTCTCCTGTTATTTTTAAACTGTGCGACGATTTTGTCCTATATTTATTTTCAACGATTTCTTTCAATTTGAATTTGGAGCATCGAGCGCGGCTCAATGTTTTCGGTCATTCTCCATGTGGCCTAAAACAGAGTAATTCTAAATTGCCGCAGCATAGCGGATATAGAGAACGCTCTACGTTTGGTAATAGGAGAGGTTGTGCATACATACGGGTGGGTGGGGTGGTAGTGGGGCGAGGGGGAGTTTCGTCGTGGTTGGAGCGTGTGGTCGAGAGCGAGCGACGATGCGCGAATGCATTCGAACGCATTATTGGCCCATTATGCGAGGTCTCAACAATGATGGGTGAGAGAGAGAGGGAGCGGAAAGAAGGGATGGTGCGAGTGCGGTGCGTGAACGTGTGTCCCCAGAGCAAACTAATAGGCGCGCTTCAAATACCGTGGGATCCTCGTGTTTCTCTCCCCGTATAACAGAGGACCGACGCAGATCCGTGAGATAGACTGATACACAGAATTTCGATTTGTGGGCGTTTGCGTGAAGCATAGGAGATGGTTTCGAGTGAACGCAACACCAGAACCAGAAACGGAAGGCCGGTGGAACGAACCGGACGAAGCCTGGAATTGAACATCAACGTCACCGGCTGTGGCCCGTACGATCTGTATAACCGAATACAATTTTCTAATGAAATAATCGGAAATTGTTCGATCGATGAATAATCTGCCCATGACCCAATTAATTATACTTTTCGGTTTTTCGTCCTGCTAATTTCTTTCGATTACTACGAACTTTAATATTTCAGTTTATTTTGTACTTGCTCTCGAACGTGTATTCAATTAAAGTAATGAACCACAATATTATGAACAATCTTAATCAATATTATATATTGAAGAACAATATTTTTTTTTATTTTCATGAAAATTATGATATTGCCGCTCCATCAAAAAATCATACCCAATTATTATTATTTCGATTAGAGAGGCCCCACTCTTTCGACCGACGCATGCAATATCACACTCTATCTCCCATCCGCAAAAATGTGGAGATGATCACGATGCATGGAACGAGCGAATGGGGAATAGCAACCAAGTGAGTAGGCGCGAGTCACGTGCTACCATGAGTTATACATATATAACGTATGCGTCCTGTACGTATACGTCCAATTGGACTGCAACTTCACTACGTACCTATACGCGATTGATTGCACGCGCGGCTTCCAATATTTCATTAACGTGTGTGCATATAATAGTTGTCCCATAGTGCGTCCTAAATTGCACGAAGCTCCGTCCCACTCTTCCGATCATCCAATAGAAGAGGAATGCGTATTCGCATGATCGAAAATTGCCGTGTGCCATAGCTACCTCGTAACGTTAACTCCGGAACGTACGTGGCCCGACTCTCCAATCCGCATGATCCGTCTATTATCAACCAGTTTCCACTCCATAGAATAATGGTTATTATTCGCCGCATCGACTCAATCTAGCGAGGTATTTGAATGCGTCGTATATATTCACGATCACACGTATACATATATGTATACCGCATTAGAACTATAATCTATTCAACGCTTCATATACGACGGTTTGCGATCACGCGTAAAAATATAACAAACTTTGCCGTAAGTAACGACATTTACGTGCCGTTATTGCCTTGAAATATATTAAGCTTTGCTTCAAGGCTTAACATTTGTCAAAGGGCTTCGATCGTTTTAATCTCGGAGCGGGACTCGGTGATACGACTAAAAAAAATCGTTCTTTCAGAAAAATATCACCGGAGCGAGTAAAAGGATTCCAGAGTCAATTAAAGATTGAAAAATTCCGAACGTTGCCACAAATAATGGACTGTGTAATCTGCCGATAAATGTTTCTGGCGTGTCGAAAGGACAGGTCTTTCGGCACTGTGGAGCAGTCACTACGGGCGGTCTGACTATTACACGCTATTTCTACTAGACCGAATCGTATGGCTATATATACAAGTTCGACGTTTTTCCGCACGGGTTTGCGATATTTTCAGTTATTTTTTTCTATCTTTTTTTTTATGTGACTCAATCACCGACGAATCCCTACAAAAATCCAATCAGCGCCAGGCTTTCGTCGTTTCAAGTCTCTCCGTTGCCACGTTCTGTTTCGCACGGACCTCTGCCGGTGGCACTGGATGGTAATTTAAAAAAGGTTAAAAAAATACGTATCCTGAGGGTAGAGGGTAAAATAGTTTACATAAACCTGCACCTATCGTATCCATATACTACCTACATGGATAGAGACTCGCACACATTTATACATATCTCCCGAGAGATAAAGGGATGGAGCCTCGCTGGTCGTCTGCCTTAATACGCGCACACTCTACTGAAATACAGTCAACGCGATACAGTCACTCGTGCTTCCCCTTCATTTTTCTATTTCTCTCCCCCATTTTTTGTCTGTTTCTCTCTGTTTCTCTCTCTCTCTGTCTGTCTTTCTCGCAAATGAGAACAGGTACAGTGAATAAAGCGCGGCTAGTTCGTTTTGGTGCCTGGTGGTGGTGGTCAACGCCAGTCGGGGTGCGAGCGGATTTTATTAACGCGCCACGTTTCTACCCTCTCATTTTTTCTTTCTAGTTTCCTGTCTCGCTCGCACTCACTCTCTCTCTCTATATCTCTATCTCGGTAAACTATCCACTTCGCGTCCCCTTTTGCCCCTCGTTCGCTCGTCGACCTATGCAAAAAAAAGCTGGGGTATAATGGTTGCCCATTCGCCCGTCCGTCGGACACGGCGTGCAGTGTTCACTGCTACGACGCGCATCGCGAGAGCTATATAAAACCGTAACCGCATGACAAAACATAAAGATACGGTGATGAGAGAAAGCAGAGAGTGCGAGAGTAGAAGGGGGTAAAAGGTATGCTGGGAGCGAGAACGGGAAAAAAAACGTTCGAGCAAAAAGGGCGCGAGAGATGAGAGTCCTGCATGCACCGATAGGCCGCGACGAGCTCGTTCTCCCGGTTAATTCGTACTGCTCTCGCGGGCCCGTTGCACACCGAGTACTATTTTTTGTTCTCTTCGTCGACCTCAAGCCCCCCACCCTCTCACTCGCTCTTTTCTCCGCGTCCTTTATTTCGTTAAAAAAAGAGTTAGTTATTCTATTACTGTCTTCGGAGTTACCCTCACGCTTTTTTTTATTGTTTACTAGACTTCATTCTTTCATTCTACTTTCTTCTCCCATTTCTTTTTCGCCTTCGCGTAATCATTTTCCTTTTTTGTTCTTACCACCCGGTGTTGCATTATTTCTTTTATTGCCTTGTATTACTTTTTCCTTACTGCGACATCGTCTGTGCGCGCTATTTCAGTATTGTACCGTGAAAAACGGATTATGTGGTAAAGCGTCCATATATAGATATACTGGTTTGTAACGGGGACACAAGAAGTTTAGGTCGTGGTTAGGTACCGTGCCCGTCCACTTCGTCGCTCTTATCTTTTACTTAACGTCGGCGTGGACGTGAAATAAAGAGGACAGTTAATGTCTCAAGGTTGATCTATGTTTTACGGCCAATGTCGGGACATATATATGTGTCTCCAAAAATGTATATATATATATATAAATTTCTTGAGTCCCTTTGAGGCCCGGTCCGAAAGGAGCTTCATGAAACAGTAGAAATATTGAAAAATCGAATAACTTTAAAAGAAAGTTAGTATTATTATTTCATAAAATTATGGATCGTTATATCGTTGGAAAATAACTGTGAATGGTATTCGATTATAATGGCGCCCATCTCTACCAGGGTAGTTTTTATAGGGTATCAACAAATTCCTGCACCGTCTCCCTCCTTCCCCCGATCTTTCTCACCCCGTCTAGTCGAACTTTCCGACGACTATAATTACTTCGCTCCGCTCACTTCTCCCCCATTCTTTCTCTCTCTCTCTCTCTCTCTTCGCCGAGACTCTTCCCACGTTTTCTCGCGATCTTAGAACTCCCTTTTCGCGAGAATTACAGTGAGGTAATTTCCGGCACGCGTTTTGGATGGCAGCGTGGGGTAAAGGTCACAGCGAGAAATGGAAGGAAACAGCCGAAAGTACGAGGGCGAAAGTGTACATTTTATGTACCTACTTTTTTTTCGTCAGGTCATCAAGTGGCCGAATGAGCAAACGAAATAGCGAAATAGGGAGGGATAAAAGGATTGCGCACAGGGGGGTTAAAGAAGCGAAACGACGGAAGCGGAGACCGTTTCGTCCATTTTCCGTCGTTTTTACCACTATCAACACTATTTCCGTCCTCCAAGTACATAGTGCGAGATGAGTGGCTATACGAGGCGTATAATCCGTGAATGGAGCGGGACTTAAGGCTAACGAGAGGAGTGCGCCACGCAGTAGCACCGAATAATGTTCTCTACGGTTATAACTCTCACCTCGACAATGCCACCCACTGTGATAGCCTCCGCCCCTTGTTTTATTACCGTCGTTTCCACCTGTTCGCGGACATTCGCCAAGATCCACCCCCTCTCTCGGTGGCAAGCGTTCCTAGGGCACTTGAATCGTTAAATCTCTCGCACCGTCACGCACCCTTCGTGTGCTTCGCAAAAAGCCTCCCTCATTCTCCGGTAATTGTAATTAAAACGAAGGGGCAAAGAGAAAATATCCGACGTTGAAGAGAAGAGACGAGAGCCTCGTTATAAAACAGGCGGGGAGGTTACGATTAATAAAAAAAGGAAAAAAGAGAAAAAAACAGAAAGAAAAAATTATGTCGCGGCCGTGAGAAACATCGCCGATTCTCGGTATAACGTGTATTCGCAGCTGTACGAGACGTACGCCTCTCCTTACCACGTTGTGTTTTCTTAAGCTGTCATTACCCGACTGTGCGCTTAAATGCTCGCTATAAACGACTGTAATAACACCAGATTCTCTACAATACGGGCCAGTTTGTAATGGAGACTGTACCGAGAAAAGAGCACTTCCGCGACTTTGTTTATGCAGAACAGATATTCGCTGTTGTAGAGTTGGCCAACACGTGATGCGTGCTAGCCTGCCTTCAAGATCATTTATCATTCTCCTACGGCTCCTTGCCTCGAAGATCGTTGAAAGATTTCGCTCGTTCTATTTTTATTCACGTCGGTATATTTCTTCTATCCTTCCTCTCTCTCTCTCTCGTTCTTGTAAGAAGAATTATTCGAGATAGAATACGAACGTAGGTACGGGTCAAAACTTCATGGTTTTTAAAAGTGCCAGCTGGCTCGTATCGCGCTGCACGTAATCAGCACCCTCTTCGTGGGAATTTTCTGTCCCTATTTTTTTTTCATTTTTTGGATATCACCGGGCTCTGGGGCATTGCAAAATGCTGAACATGCCCCCCGCGAAACGAGGCTACTTCTACCCTTCATATTTTACCTATATCATCCCTCATGAAATATACCTATATATATATATATATCCGTGCATGTACATGCATATACGATACGTTTGTTGGCCCGTACGACTGGGCGCGCTCCGTTACTTCCGGCCAATTTGCATGCTGCACGGTTTTTGCTGAGGCCAGGTATTTACCTGTTTGGAATATTCGTATATAACACGGTACGGCCAACATGGCACAGCTGCGCCAATGGCGATCTCCTGCGCTGTACCCTGTATATCCTCGTGTATACGCGCCTTAATCACTACCCTCTCTCGAGCTGCACACACGCATACACACATAGACGCTGCGGACTCGACACCGGGAACAACCTAGCGGTCTGTGGTCCGGTCACGAACCCGTCAGCTCGATTTGGGCACCGCGGTGCGGAAAAGTTTGCAGTAAAACGCAGGCCGAGCGACCGAGCGAGTGAAGAAAAAAAGAACAAAAAAAGTGACAGAGAGGGAGGAGAAAATGCGAGTTTAGCAATTTTTGTTAGCAATGTTTCAGTCAGGGAAAAAAATGTAAGCGCGTAGTCAGATCGTTCGAGTACATTTATTATTAGCATTTTGCGATAAACGAGCAACGTTCGACCCTCCGTGACCTTCTTATTTTTAGACGTCGATCAACGCGCGCTCGTGTACCCGTCAGTTTCCCTTTTCGATTCAATTTTCATCCCTCTTTCGCCCTTTCGCCCTTTCGTACCTTGTTGTTCCCACGCGCACGTCTCATCTAACATTTCGCTTTTCCTATGTCGTCGCGTCGTGTAATTAGCGACGTCATCGTAACGGACGGATTAAAAGCTTGAGAGTTTATTGCAAACGAAGCTTAAATGTCAAACAGCAGAAAGGAAAAAATTGACGCGTCGAGGAAGCATCGAAACGATGAACGACGTTGGCCTAGGGCTACGCGCGTGTAACGCCGTCTGTATGATTATAAATCGCGGTCGGTTATACGTAATTGTGTGTAATTATAAACGGCGTGTGGCTTATAGTTTGCGAGAGTAATTTCTATTTTTTTGGTTCTTGTAGCCGGCCAGGTTATTTCGGAGAGATGTTCTCCGGAAGGGTTATTACACGGTAGAGTCGTTCTCTCTCCGTTACGAAGAAAGAGCGATTTGTTTTCCAGGCGACAGTAATTATTCGGTAGACTTGTTTTCTAGCAGAGTTATTATTCGCGAGGGATATATTGCGGTGGAGATGTTACGGTCGTTTTATTTTTAGTAAACTCGTATTTATGGCAAAGAAAGGGTTTTTCGTGCCATAATAATCCGACATTTTGCAAATTTATCGAAAAGTCGAAATATCCCATGGAGAGAATGAAGGACGTATCCCGAAATAGGATCGGAGCTAAATACGTGTCGAGCGAGCGTCGGCCGGATAATGAGAATGGAAACAACGCGATTAAGGGGCTAAAACGGTTGCGGGGAGCGAATTGACAACCATCACGCGTTAGACCACAGTCATTTCCCACCCTGCCGGTGTCTCCACTGCGCTAAGCTGCATGGATTATATGAAAATAAAAGCCTAAAATGCATAGAAACTATCGGAACTCAAAATAATCCATGGGTCAACACTCCGGCAACGGACAGCGAAGCGTATAAATTTATGTACGATTTAGCACGAAAATCGAAGCGGGTCGAATAAATTTTGTCATCGTAACGGATGTACCATTGGAGATTGTGGCGAAAAATAAAAATACAAAAAAAGAGAGAGAAATCATCAATGACGGGCATTTAACGGTAGGGTAGGTAGAGGACACAACAGTGGTAGGTTGAAAGAGCGGAAATTGAAGTTTCAGAACGGTGTTCGTGCTAGTTGGTCGTTAGCACTCGCGCTCCAAACCTCGTAACCCCGAATTAATGTTGACACTGACGTACCGTTTTTTTTTATATTTAACCGCTAGCCTCTCCGTACGTACCTACGTATGATTAATGTTGCGACGTTATCGCGTGACTGATTAATCCATTAGGAAGCGACGATGATATAATCGACGGGCATGCGAGAGAAAGACTAAATGATTATACGCCACGGGCGGGCGCAAATGTTTGCATGCGCACGTGAGATTAGAGGTCGAACGAGATAAAAAATAGAACGCAAAAAACTATAAATTAAAAACGCTAATTTTCGTCGCATGCTCGTTCGCGCGAAATATTAATCAGCCGATTTTCCATTTGCCGGAGTGTCGAAGTTACGTATTCGAAATAATTCCTCGTTCGAAATAGAAATTCAAGGAAAAAATTGCAGTTCTTCCAAATCAAATTAATTAATCACTGCTGATGTGCCGATTGTGAAACACAATGCTGCTATCGGAATTGTCTCGAGAATTCGAACTACAATTTTATCTTCAGTAGAGAATAAACATTGACAGTGGTGAAATGACAGTCCCGATATATTTCGTGATTAAAAATGCCGTCGCATAAAAAACGCAGACAGAAATTTAGCGCCTGGAGGTTGAGCGCGAAGCGGTACCGAACGACGACGGTAGAGATTTTTAGTAGTTTTTTGTCGAACGGCAGCTGGCTTCGCGAAGGATAATGGTTAAAATAAAATGCGGCCTTTTATATATATATATATACGAGATTAAAAGCAAGAGAGAGAGAAAACCCTTCCTCTATCTATACCGACGACGTCATTCACCCGATCACTCGAAGTAGTCGCGGAAGCTTCCACTCTCATCTCTTTCACTCTGTCAGACCTCGTCCCGTACCCAAGCACACGATGAGTCACGTGCAAATTTTTTCAATATATCCCCGTTATAAAAATGTATGAAGTTCCCGACATTTCGTACAGGCCAGAAGGTGAACTCTCTGTTGTTTCTTCCTCGAGATTGGAACAGCAAACGAGTAGGAGAGAGAAATATATATATATATTATATGCATGCATACACGCTGGAAGGAGACGAGATCTCGTAGGGCTCTGATGTGTATGCACCGCCTCTGAAACTCATTAGACGAGGATGACTCTCACCTTCGCGACCGATCGAATGTCCTCGATTCTTGTACATCTATACTTTTTTTGTAACGATCTCGTTTTACCGCCGATAAGAATTCTATTCTTACTATATTTTTTTTTTCAATCTTTTCACGTCCGCGACGAAACGAAACTTGCGTAAATTGCGGAGCGAGACACTTTTTTCATCCCTCGGGATATCGTCGTCTCGAGAATTTTCAACTTTTTAACGAGTGTCCCTTGTCGATGTGTCAATGGAGCAAAAATGATGGGGACCGAATGATATTTTCCAGCTGTGCACCGCTTGAAGAAATTCGCGAAGGCCGAGTTCGTGTAACTCATCCGGTGTCTCGCCGTCGACAGTTATATCGAGAAAAAAAAACTGGATTTATTCGAGTCGCGTCAATTTTATTCCGGCGAAGAACGCTCAATTATATTTCTGTTCAGGCCGCGTAGACATATTCGTACATGAGTGTCAGTTATCATTTCGTTGATATAAAATTCTTTCAAATATTATACAAATTTCATATTTAGCAATTTCATGGAAACGCGCATGAATATTTGAGAATCAATAAAAGCCGTAACAGAAAATTCGGGTTAGAAGTATAAAACAACGTGGACTCGAAGCTTACCGGAAAAAGTTAGTTGTGTTAACAGTTATAAATTAAAAAAATTTCCCGGTTGAAAGCAGAGCGAAAGCTGCGGATAATATACGCGACGTAATTAAACAATTTTTTCCACTAAGATTTTTTTTTGGTACGACCGTTGCCACGATACGAAACTCGAATTCGACCGCGGGTGGTATAGTACGTGGCCCAAGGGATGGATGGGTCTGACCTGGCAATTGGATGTGTAAATTTAAAGTTAAATTAACGCTGCGGCTTTTCCACGCCGGTTCTGTTGTACGACGAAACGTAACACGGCAAGAGTTATACATGTTGAATTAGTTCATTCAATCGACTGATTCGCTACTAATTGAATTAGTCAGCCTTTAGTGTCGTAGCCGGGTTTTAGTGAGCTCGCAGGCGGCTGCGTCTGTGTCATATATATATGTATGTGTGTGTATGTTTGCGCGTGTGTGTGTGTGTGCAAGTGTTTGAGACGTAGAGACCGTTAAAGATGAAACTTTGCGTACATGCTTTGGTAGGTACACGCTCCCCCGTGTTGAATTATAACCGATATAACCGTTTTTGCGCGATGCATAGAATATACGTTAACTCAATCATGCGTGGTTGCCAATTCGATAATCGAACAGGATGCGTCGGATAATCAAGACTGTACATGGGCACGGGGTGAAGGAAATTAGGTAATTATTCACGCAATTGGCATCGAATCTATTTGGTCGGAATAAATCGACAACGGTGTTAAAACATCGTTTCGAATTACGTAAAATTACCTTATTAAAGGGTGAAATCTTTTTTAAAAAAATCGCCCGAATAGAACATATTGAATTACAACCGCAGAGAAAATCTTTCTCGCAAGGTCGTGCGAAGTATTCTTTCGGGTTAATATTCCAACGCAGAATCGAATAAAACAGTGGATTATTTTAGGAAGTGAGATAAAGCATCGGTATAAATTCATTTGGGAATCCGGAACGAGCCGCACTGCTGCCCGAAATACGAGTAGCAACGCGAATGACAAGTCCCAGGGTGGCGTATATCAGTCCAATATAAATCTGCATGTTCCTGCATATATATATATACATAGATATTCAGAAACGTAGACGTACTATACGCGACCCTTGCGACGTTCCGTTGAACGCTATATATTCTTACCAGCCCCGATTTCATTAAAGATTCTATTCCATTTACGAGGACACGCTCCGAGATGCTTCGGGTATTCTCATAATTTTCGATTCGCATCACACTGAATTCTCCGATCTTACCGATCTAGCAACTTTATTATTAAAAATTCCCCTCTGCCTTTTTCCTCGCTCCGGGGATGCAAATGTATCTATCTTCGTGGGATAATACTGATAATAATATTTTCAGCAGTTTCTTTTTGTGCTTTTAAGGCGATAGATATTCGTCTGTCGCATCGGACGTTTTTTCAACTCGAATCACGAAGTTAATTAGATTTCCTAGATGCGTTAGATAACGAAGTCAATAAGACAGGTAGGTAGCTTCCCTCGACGCTGGCGGGATATGACACATGGGCGAGAGAGTGAGAAAATGAGGGTGAAAGAACGAGGAGGAGAAGGAGGAGAGGGAGCGAGTGCGGACGGCTTATCGATAAAACTTTGCGGACGATACTCCGTCCGGCGTGGTAGCGCTGATATAGGTGATGTCCCGGATCAGATGACACATTATTCCGGTGGTGATAAATTCGTCGAGTGTCGGTGTGCCGGTGCTCTGGAGTCCCAGGGGTGGTTTCCTACCTTCACCACCGAAATCCGACTCTCCCAGAACGAGGCTCATCTCATCGTCGTCGCCGTCTCTTGACTCCTGAAACGCTGCCCCCCCCCCCACTCTCTCTTTCTCTCTTACCCTCTGCGTAGTCGTGTTTTTTTCTCAAACCACGTAACCCGGAAAAGATGTTTATGAAAGATTTCATTCCCCCCCCTGGTCGCTTCTCCATTCCGGCTTTCGTCATTCTTTTTCTCTCGTCGTATTCACAAAATGGATCGTAATTTTTCGAGAAATAGGCCATAAGAAAATACGAAAATATCTGTTTCAAGGTCACATCCCTCAGTCGTTTTTTCGATACGTACTCACGTATATGTATATATTACATTTGGCGGGCATTCCCCGCCAAATCAGACAACTTTGAACTTTTGCATCTCCGATTTTTTTCGTTTAGGCCTGGTTGAGACTAGCCTCCTTGACTTTTTCAATTTTTTTTATTAAACCATTCTCGAAATATCAATTTTTGAAAAATCAGTTTTTTGAAATGCTCATAACCTCGCGAATAATCTGCTAAATTGCACTTTTTTAATCTGATGTCTCAAAAACTCTGGGAGAAAAGGCAAAGAACTGTAAATATTGATTTAGCCACTTAAAGTCGATAAATTACAAAAAATCCACTATCGATAACCACTAGGTGTCACTAGCATAATTATTTACATTAGCTCCTGAGTATAAGACTTGTTTTTCAGATATTTTTCACCACGGATAACTAAGAACATGAAAATTGAAATTACGAAAAAATAGATCCCATCGTTTGCCCATTTAAAAACTAGGCTTAGATTTGTTGTAATTAACAGCAGTTTCTTTCAACGAAACTTGTAGAAAATCGATGACTACTAACATTGTTAAAAATAATAATTTCTTGCTGAAATCTGAAAATCTCATAGCAACATCGTTTAAAAAAATTTGTCGGTTTTTTTAATGAAACGTATCTATGTTTAAAAACGAAAATTTTGAAAACATTCAATTTGGCCGATTATCTGCGTTATGAGCATTTCAATAAACTCATTTTTTGAAAATTTATATCTCATGAACGGCTTGATAAAAAAAGAAATTGAAAAAATCATGGACCTGGTCTCAACCAGGACTAAAAAATATATTTTTACATAAAAATCGGAGTTGCAAAAGTTCCAAATTGTACGATTTGGTGTGGCATACCTCATATACATAACACTGTATACAGCTTTGTCTTTCATCTTTCTCCGAGGGTTTGTTCGGCTTTCCTCCCTAGATTTTTCCAGTCTTTCAATGATACGTGTACATAGTCGTACGCGCGAATTTCCATACCCGGAGGAATATATTTAGTCACAAAGACACCCTTCTCCGTGTCACCAACCCCGTAATTGCGGATGTATTATGCAAACTTCTCGGGCCATTTATCTCTATCGCGGCAGAATGTTTCACTCGATCCACTCGTCTGCTCTCTCTCCTCGCTCAAGTGCCTAGTTCCTCTCGTTCTCGTTGTCAACCCTGAACCCTTTGCTGTACAAGGGAGTATAATGCACCCCTCGTCTCTCCACTGAGTTGTCTCGTACTTTTTTTCTCTCTCGCGGTACGTTAAACCCCGTATGACCCTCCGCAGACTACATCCCTCTCGCTCCGTCTCTCTCACTCGCTCTCTCGGTCTATAACGCCATTACCCGAGGTCGAGCCCAATTTCATGTGCCATTTATACGCTACATTTGCAGGGTTGATACGCTGGTAGGTACCTCACTTTCAAAAACCGCCTGGTTACCCAGGTTTTCCGGTTTTCTTTTTTTTCTTCTTTTTTTGCACCTCCACTACCCTCTCTTATTTTTTACCAACGCTGCTCCCTCGTTTCCTTTTATTTCTTCGGAGTAAACTGGTGGTAAACGAAAATCTTTGAGTTGAAAACCCTCTTCAACCCCTCGTTCACTCGCCCCACCGTGGTTCAATTTGTTTCCTTTACCACCCCCTTCGTTCCACCCTGGATTGGTGCGTTACGCAGAGATCTCGTTCCACCGTTGTTCGTGTATTTTTAGATTTTATACCCTTCGCCCTCCAATTTTATAGAAAACGAAAGAAAAATAATAAATAAATAAAAATAAGAAAGAAAGAACGAAAAATAAATCAACCTCGTAGTATACAGAGGCTGGAGTCGCTCGTGCCGAGGGAGATACTACCAGGGATGTAAAATAGGGTGGTTGTGTCTTCGTTTTTTTACCTGCCTATATACGCGAACCAGGTTATACGAGGCTTTATCGTCGCGGCTCTCGTTCTTCCGCTTTTTTTGCGCGAAAACGATGGAGCAGAAAGAACAAAAAGGTACGAAGAAAAAAAAGACGAGCTGGAGGCGCGTGCCACGCTCGCGCGTTTTATACCCCTATTACCGTGTCATACTCCTAAACTTACGTTGTTTTTATCCCTCCCGTTTATCTATATATGTATAGCCCACGGGTATTCGAGACTCTGCTTTTTTTTCTTTCCTTCATGTGGCCCGAGTCATCTCCTCCTACGTCCATGTGCGCGCCTCTTTCTCTCTACGAAATGACCGAGGACACACGAGCGAGCCTTTTTCCAAGGCATCACAAATTTTACAACTTCAATTTCACCCGCAGGTTTACGAAGCTGTATATGCATACGCGTACTCTTTGGCCACGTAAAATACCGGCTGTGAGAGTACTAAACAAAAATAAATAAATAAAACTGACAAACAAAATAAAGAAAAACGATCGTAATTTTGCGTCGAAATTTGTAAAACCGAGCATACGGGTTGTGGTGTAGAGCGGGACAGAGAACATGGTGGCGGGGAAGAGGGAGATTTTTCGGCAAAAGGGAGTCAAGGATCTTTGCTTTTCCAGTAAAAGCTTTAGATCTTCGTGATCGGTCCCGTTATTCTCAATCGCGCCGCGGCACAGTGGCCTCGAATGGCACACCGGAGAGCGGATCATTTCTCTCCTTTAACCCGAGAGCTCGATTTTCCCGACTCTTCGTACGCGAGGACTCTCTCTCTTCTTTCTTTACACCTGGCGACTTGCCGGCTCATACATTACGGTCTGGAGAACGACCGAACGGGCGCCCACTGTATTTTTCCATGAAAAGGCAAAAATCCTCGACAAAGTCTCAATCGGTCGGGGCGAGGAACGTACACGCGGGTCTAAGAGCTACGGACGCGTATATACGGTGATGAAAAATTATCTTCCTGATAGCTTTTTAATTCCACGCGTAAAAGCTCTCACGAAACTCGCGGTTCGTCAACGTTAGTTTTTCTTGATACCGACGGAATAATTGCCTGTTTGACCATTGATGATTGTCGGCGGTTCGAGATATTACGATTTTTCTCTATACTCGATAGTATCGGCTTTCGAGGTTGCGTCTTCGTAAGCTCGTGCAACCGGCGATGTATAGGTCGCGTCGTGTATGTCGTGCTTCGAAGACTTGCCGGTCTGATTCGAGCGAATGTGATTCAACTACAAGAATGTAGATGTCGTGTATCCAATATAGACACGCACACACAGACACATACATGAATATATATACATATATCGGAGCTTTCGGTGACGTACGTAAGAGGAGAAGTACGTGCATGGCATGTAGGAAGCAAAGTTCCCACAATCTCGGGGATACTGGATGTATTGTATAAGTACGTGGTTATACCGTGCCCGTATCGTACCCACAGCGGTCCCATCTTCCTTTACCCTTCCCTTTTCACAGTTGGAGATTAAACTCGTCCCCCGTGCTCCGTGGAGCCGCGGAGCTACGTATTCAGTAATACGAATACCGTGTAGTAATCCTCGGAGAGGATTACCGGCGAATAGAACGAGAAGTCTCCACTCTATAGGACAGTCGCTGTGTGTTTGTGGTACAGTATATTAACTCTCCGGTACTTCTGTGGATTCTCTTACCGACGCATCGTCGGATCTCCGCGAAAGCCATGTTTTTTTTTGTATTTTCGTATCCTATTCGATGAACAATCTCGACCATCGTTTTTCCTTACCTCGGTAGATCGTCTTCCCAATCATGGATATATTAATTTTTGCGACTTTCGCTCTTTCCCGATCTCTTTGTTACACAAAAGTTACAACCGGTAGCTTTATCCAAGCTTTCTTTGCTTATACTTACATTGAATCTTTTGTAAAGTGGAAATGCTCGTATTTGCGGATGGATATTGTATTTTCCGTTTGGTTCGTCTCTCGCGTAGGTCCAGTATCTCCATCGTAATACGTTGCACAAATAGACATATTATTCCGACAGCACTGTCAGTACCGAAAGGTAGTAACGTTGAATAGCGCGAGGACGCCCGTTGAAACTATTGTGAAACGTCGCTGAACTAAAGCTGTCACGACAGGCAAACATACTGGCTATAGTTCGAGGATGAGTTAGAGCCGAGGTTTAGGTACGCGCCCTACTCGCTTCGTGGCTAAGCTATATATGGGCTCTTTCTCTCCTTCGTTGCCGGCATCGTTTCGTTTACGCTGAAATGTAGGTACATTGGCGGAAGTGCGCTCGTTGGCACTGGATGACCGGACGGGTGAAAACAGTGGCTAAATTGGATAGGTGAAATAATCAGGGTGTCGTTGTATACCGAGCAGATGGCGACAGGGGCACCCCGATGATTAAACAAGAAATAAGTGAAAAAAACATCGCCATTGTATCGACTGAGTAAAGTAATGGAAACATTGTGTCTTAATGTCGGATACAACGTGTGCAAAAAAACAACACCGAGAGATTAAGAGGTAAAAAGATGTGTGTATTAGCTTTTCCGATACTCGCACGGATGAATCGCCAATGAGGAAAGAGAACTCGGGACCCGGAGTAAAGGACTTTCCAGGGTAGGAAAGACTCGATACGTGGCTTGGTAGTTGATCGACTTTTCTCGGCTCTCGGATGCTCCATTGCAACCGACTCTGTCGAGTATCACGCGGTTGGTGAACACATAGGAGATAGGGTACGTATATCTAGAGGTGGAAACTCCTTTTTGCACCGAAAGTATTCGGTACACGTAGCTTCTCCTCTCGGTTTCCACTCTAGTCCCGTTCGTTCGCGCTAGATCGGGCGAATTTTCCCACCCCTCGCACATTCACCGTACATTCCAGAGAGAATTTAATCGAGCCGGAGATGTCGTTCCAAGGTCCTCCAGCCCGAAGGTTCATTCTCGGTTATCCATTCTGTTTTCCTACGTCGTATCGTTTCCTGTTGTTATATCTTCGTGGTATATACACTTACCACCCGCGCCCCCCATCTGTTTTTCTCCGTGTCTCCTTTTACCGCAGCTTCCAACAACTCCTACCATAATCTCAACTCCGGTTACGTGAACGTGAAGTTTCGGAGTAACACGACGGGGCCAAGTCACGCGGAAATCACCGCTCGCTCTCCTTTTCTCCTTTTACGAACAAATGTTCGAGTTCGCTAACTCTTTTCCTCTTATTCCCTTACTTTTTATAGCTTTGCGACAGGCATATTTTATGCCGCGGGTACCTCGTTCAGTGTACTCTCTCTCTCTCTCTCTCTCTCTCTCTCCCTGTCGCTGCCTAATTACCCCGAGGCTGTGACATCTGGCTGCCGGCGAAGATTGCGTAAATACCCTGCATGAAGAGTACCATGCTAGCCAACCCGCAGCGTTTCCTTCCCTGTTAAGAAGAGATTTTTTCATTCGCTTTCGCATCCTTTGTTCCCACATTCTTTTTACATTTCCTCTTTCTAAAACTTGGTGTCTTGACCCTCGAAGAATGACCCGAGGCTATCGTTACCTAAGTCGCGTCTCCTTCGGTATAATTTCTGAATCCACCCATATATAACGTATTATTCGTTTTCTTTTTCCCCTCGTTTACCCTTATCTCCGTCCCCACCTCCCCCATCGAGTTTGGCAAGCGTCCCCTCCGTACGGCACCTGTACCAAAAGCCATTCACCATACTCTCCATATTTCTTAACGTCCTAACTTTCGATCGTATAACACCCTTTTACCGTGGATTAAAGTGCCTGAAAATATCGAGCCCCCCCCCCCCCCCCCATTTCCTTGCCCCGCCACGTCGCAATCTCCTTTCATGAGTTTTTCGCCAACGGGTGCGAGGAGGGGAGAAGCTTCGTGGTATAACACGCGGGCCACGAAGAATGAGCGAGGGTTGCGCCACGCGGCAAACCGTCGGAATTTTTTTAAGCCGTTGCGAACGGCCGCGAGTCTTGTGTTCGAACGTAGGGGTAGGGTGGAAATGGGCAATAACGAGCGAGACGGGAATAAATATACATGGCGCGTGGCATATGCGTCAAGCGTCGAACGAGCTCTGCGAACGATATAATGCCAACATACTGAGAAGCTTTACTGAAATTTTTATTTGGCATAGTACACACGCGACAAAAAGCAAGGAACGCAAGCTTCGTGAATCCTTCAAGCGCTGATGGACGGCGCGGAAAAAAGAATTAACGATCCTCCCTGGAGCGGTAAACTTTGCATGTCGGAATAGCGGGAAGGAATGACTGAGTGGCGACCACATCCTCCTCGACCTAGGTATTTTAGGATCGGGTGGTGGTATACATGGATTACCATACACGTAACAGGGATTTTCACGAAATCATTATCTTCGTGGTCGCAACGGCGACGAACAATTTTTCACGTTTCGAGGGAGCGAACTATTTTACTCTGTGAAATTTTTCCACTCAACCTTAGTCGAAACTCCACTGGGGTGGCAGATATTATAGAGCAGCAGCAGTACCCAGCTAGTAGTATGCGGGTGGGTATTCAAGCGGCCTCGGTCCAAATGGTCACGTGCCCGGCAAAGCTCGGTAGTAGCTACTCTCCGAGAATACCGCCGTCTCTATATCCTTTACCGTCCCAGTCTCGCTCCGCGCTACGTTGCATGCGAATTCAGAGGGGAAGAGAGAGAGAGAGAGAGAGAGAGAGAGGTATACAGCCAGCGGGCTTCGCTTCTCTCTTCGTACTCGGCGATGGCATGGGTAAGTGCAGAGTGCTCGAGGAGAGCTGGTATAATACAAGCACGGCGGTGCTGAGCAGTCTTCTTTCTCTCTCGCTCTCTTTCACCTTTCCCTACCATCGCTGTTTCTAGTCGCCTTCACTCCGTTAAGGGACGGATCGTTGGTCGTCGCGCCACGATTCCACCCTAAAATGGCAAAACTTCTGAAGTGCACCTTTTCTCGACTGTTACTTCGTCGCTTTACTTTGATACGGATATCCAACCGGGAGCATCCTCGAGCAGTCCAGGGATTCTACCGGAGCAAAATGCTTGCGTCATATCCAGAAGAATCGTCTATCTCCCCCGGGGTTGTTTGCCATCTTTGGAGTTCTCACAAGTTACCGTTACGTGCGTGATTATCCTAGATCTATTCTTTGGTGTATAGTCTAACCAGACTAAGGCTTGATGGAAGAAGATAATTGATGGACAATTATTTTGACAGCACCGCTACGCGCTTTAAGCTCGTCATTGTACACGAACGAGAAGAATAGTCGCAAAAAGCGAGCAGTTATGACGACTATTACCATCTGATTCTCTTCCCTACCCCCTTGCCCTCCCTACTTGCTATTGTTTCCTCGTTGTCTATTGTTTTCGTAATGTAATGTCAGAACGATGTTCTCGACTGGTTTCATGAGTTTAGCAAGATATAGAGGCACCGTAGTCGCGAGGCGTGGTAGAAGTGCTGAAAGCGTTGCCTAGTGGGGGTAGAGCAGAGGTCGGAAGCCGGCATTCAAGAGGAGGAAAGCGAGAAAAGGAGAAAGATGGAAGAAAAACAGAACGTCAGAATGTGAGTGAAAGAGAGAGAAAGAGAGAGAGAGTGAGAGAGAGAGAGAGAGAGTGAGAGAGAGAGAGAGAGAGAGAGAGAGAGAGAGAGAGAGAGAGAGACCGAGAGAGAGAGAGAGTAAAAGCAGATCGATCGGTGGAGTTAATTTGATCGTTCCGGCCGAGAGGAAGGTCGAGGGTGAAACGGCTGATTTACGAGGTTACGACGTCTTTCCCTTTCGCTGGCAGTTCTCTTGGTGTTCACCAGTCGAACCAGCGGCTGTCGGTGGGCCTGGCCTCGGCACTTCGTTTTAATTTCGCCCTCCAACGGGCACGGCTCGCCCGCGCTCTGGTCCGATGTCTTGGCCAGCGAATGTACTTGGAGCAAGAACTCCGGCCGAATGCCTTGGCCGTTTTCGTTTTCTTTCGCTCTCGATTTATCCGATATCGGGAGTCACGATGGGCGGGACGGGGATCATGATGATCCGCTACCTTTACACCTTGTCAATCGTGAGATGTTCGTTTCCATTTTGTCAGATCGAAAACGAGCTTGGTGGAAGTCCGAGCTTGTATTACATTAACAATAAGAAAACTCATAAATAAGATTCCTTCCTTTATCGTTCTTTGTTTTTTTTGTTTTCGTGGTACGGCAGTTGTCTGGATAGACAGAAGATTCCACCCGGATATCTTTCCGCAAGCTGATTTCCACCCTTGACAAAACATTTAAAGGAAAAAACAACCTCAATGTGGCAAACAAGTATTGGGCTGGAACTCTCTCCTTCCTTTTTCGGATAGCTTTTTATTGCTAACGCAGAAGGGTCAATGAGTGATTCTCGATTCAATCAGATTCTTGATAAGCCCGACCGCGAACACGTGGATACGTCGAGGGTGCGGCCTACTCTTTGGGACAATTTTTCTACATGGAGGACAAGAACAAGGGCGTTCGCTATAATTCATCCTGTGTTTTCATCGTGGCCATTCAGCATTTTTTCCGATCATTCTTTTCTGGTGAAGCTGTTGGACTCCTTGGTCTAACCGAGGATAATTCCGTGCGGTCGTGATATCGGTAATGATGATGATGGTGATGATGATGGCTATAATGACGCTAAGCACCGGAAGTACACGTCAGCTCGAGTACGGAGCAGTGATATGTGAAGTCGTACTATGCACAGCAATTTCCTGGTGTGGAGTTCCTTTCCTCACCGCGCCAATCCGCCACAAATCGGATTCCCGTGGCCAATCAATCCACGTCCCGCCCTTGCTCCCCAGATTTTTTAAAATATTTCCAGCGCGAATTGTCATCGCAAACTGTAGCTATAGCACAGTGTACTCGGTCCACGCGACACACGTTTTCATTTCCCCTCATATGCACTTTCCACCTCCCCATTGGCATTCTCACTCTTCACAGTCCGATACTCCGAGGGTCATAAATAAAACCACTATGAATGTTGTATTCGCACCCTCTGTACGTGTCCAAGCTGCCAGGGTATTAAATCCTCTACATTCTGTTCCACTTGAATCATTCATGCGGCTGCTATGGGCCGCGTCCATTATTAAAACGTACGATCTTTGGCAATTCGGATTTGAGGGCTTGCTGTATAGTCGAGCGGTGTAGCCGTGCCAAAACAGAAACTAAAGAATGTGGGTGATAGGGTATACGACCATGATCTGGTCGTAAATTGACGCCACTAGAGAGTGGCAATTACTTGTCGTCTTGTTTCGTGAAATACTTTTCCGAATCTACCCCTTGGCTTCGCCCTTCGGCTTCCAACGCTTTCCACTACGTGCCACGAGACTTTGGGATCAACTTTTCACGTTCCCATCACGAACCCTCTCCAAAAGACGTATGCTCGTCGGCCTCGTGAAGGAAAAATAAAAGCACCAGACGTGAAACGGAGTAACGAGGAGAAGTGCGCAAAGGAAAGAGTTGGAAACGATTGTACACCTACCGAAATACTTGCTTGCGTCAATATATATATATATAATGCGCGAGGTGAAAAGAAGGCGAGATTTTGAGAAGGTTCATTTTCGGACCCCTCGGAGACATCCCGGAGCGGTTCGTGGCCTTGAGGGGGGAGTTGCGCGAGGAAACAATGCAAAGGGATGAGAGAGGACTACGGTCGTCGGAAGCAAAGGGGCCGTCGTAGTTTTGCTGCTGCACCGGCAAACGGGCCACTTCCGGCCTGGTTCTCTGCTTCCGCGTCCGCTTCCGCTTACAGTTTCCGCTTTTAATACCCGTTGGCTAGCTGCCGCCTTGTTGGGTATGTGCACAGTTGCAGGTCGTTGGGGTTTGCACTAGCGGTGGGCCAGCACTGGACGATTGCGCTCGTTGTCTGGCGATTCTCCTATGCTCGCTTGCACCCTCGCAATGTAGGGATGACGATCTGATTATACAGGGAAGGTTGATAAGGGATGGTTTTAGTACAGTTTCAGAGACTGCGAAGTAACTGCGGTTGGTTCTTTTTTGAGGTTATGCTCATCTTCCGTGTACTATAATACAGTATTACGCTTTTTCGTGAAAATGTCAAATGCGAGAAAACTTCGTTCAAACCAATCTAAAAACATGATACGTCCACCCTTCGATCTAGTAGCGAGCCCTCAGTTCTAGATGACTTTTGTCACATTCGGGGTTGAGCACTCGCCCGCTCTCTTTTCAGCAATCCTGTTCGCGATCCATCAATATATCCAGCCAACCCTCCACCCTCTACTCAGCGGCACAAGCGCAGCAGCAGTTATGCACATGTACAGCTGACGCCCGGTGATGGTACACATAACTCTTTTCTTCAGCACTTCCATTCGTTCGTTATATAAAGATCTGCCAACAGGTATAAAATTGAGGGTGACAAGGACAAAGGAAGATGTATATATATATATGGAGAGAGAGAGAGAGAGAGAGAGAGAGAGAGAGAGAGAGAGAAGCAGCTACCACGGTCCGTGAGACGGGCTCGAGATTTTCCGACGTCATTGCGAACTCATCGACGTCGAAAAGTCGACGAGTCGAATACGACGTGAGATATTACCAGAGACGGATAAGATCGCGGAGCTGGGGCGTTCGGCCTCCCAATCTCTCTTATATATGTTTTTTTTCTCTTCTTTTTTTCCTCGAGAAAGAAGAATTGCGGACTAGCACGGAGGAGAGAATGAAAGGCGAAGCTAACGTGAGAGTTTTCTGAAGCGTCATTGCTGGTATAGTTGCGATGACGTCGGTGGATGAAGAGAAAAGAAGTTACTCTGCGGTATACGAAGCCATGCTGGCGAACTTGGAGGAAGAGGCAGGCAACGCGGCGACATGAAGCTTGAGAGTTCTTATATTTGCTATACATAGTACAAAACCAAGAATAATGAAGAAGCCCTCGAACTAACCCGTGGGTGGTCTCCCGTCGAGTGATCTTCTTCGTGTTTCGGGCAAGGCAACGAGGACTAAGAAGACGAAATTGTCACAACACAAAAAGACTGCCGTATCGCAAAGCGGCAGACTTTTGTAACATAGATTTCCCTCCCTGTACTTTAAGCTCTCTCTATCCGTACCCAACTATCGCAACAACTTTGCAAAGTGCACGTTGTTTCTAGGCGATAATATGCTCATCTTTGAAAACAGTGAAACGGTGACGTCGTAGGAAGAGGACAAAAGGCTGAGGCGCTGTTAAGATAAAGCGTCGTTGATATTTTGGTTAAAAAGGAAATTTGTTAAATTAGAAAAGAAGTAGCTACGTTGACAAAGCGTTACCGTACGGTGCGCGGGCGATAAGAAAAGTAATGTAAACCACCTGAGCAACCCAATTTCAATGCCAGCACTCCCGATATGGGCTCGGCAATCCCGAAGCGGTGGAAACGGCTCCTGAGCTGACTCCCCAGGGCTCTGGACTCGTCCCATCATCTCATGCCGTTCCAGCTTGTCTCGTATCGTATCATCGTTTTCAAGTGGTGCTTATAAATATTAAACGATATCGTATATGCAGCGACAAACAGGAGAGGAAGACAAATGGCGGGACAAGACGGTCCGGTGGGACTTTGGTGAAAAATTATATTTCATATTTTTCGGCGAGACACACGAGACAAACGCAATTTACTTCGCATAATAATCTCGTCGGCTTTTGTTACGTTCGCCTTGAATAAGAAGAATTCATCAGTTCCAACTTAAATATCGAGGTATCAGATCACGACTTATCACCTTTACCCGATAATTTCGTCATCACGAAGAAGAGGATACAAATACCGGAAAAAATTGAATGAAAACCGGATATCTGCGATTACCCATTCGTTTAACCTGGAAAGTTGTTAATTAAATATTACCGGCCAAAGGTTGGCTCGCGACCTTCGAGCTGAGTGAAGAGAACGTGGATGGGGGCATGACGTATAATCGGGTTTGCAAAGCCACTGTGAAACGAGTCGTCGCCGATGAAAGAAAAAGAGCGAGGAAGAGAGAAAAAAAACTGCGCGAGGGTGCGGGAGAGAGAGAGAGAGAGCGAGAGAGAGAGAGAGAGAGCTCTAGATTGAATATGAACAAACGAAACAGGAGGGAAGATGAACAAGCGGTGGTGCGGAAAAGTGCTGGGTCGAGTTAAAAATTTCGTTTCGCAAATATCACTCGGTGCCATTGCACGCTTTACTTTGAGGTCGTGACGATGAACGCGAACGAACCTACCGTTACCAGATGGGGTTTTAAACCGGTCGAAAGAGTACGGGACGTGCCGGGAAACTGGCGCACCCGGCTCGGGTCTTTGATATTAACGCCAGGACCAACTTTTGAATTAAAAGTCTGTCTACGTACCATGGCTTAAGGAAAAGTTTACGCTTATTCGCCTATAAATGAACTTCCGTCTTCTGTTCGCCGACGTGCGTTGGTAGTGTGGCCATGTGTACGCGCCTCGATATAAAAAAGAAGACAAAACGTCGAGACAAACGAAGTAGACGGGGAGGAGAAATGAAATAATAAATTTGAAACGTTCAGATACATTTATTATGAAACGAAAAAAGAGGTACGAAAACCCTTAATTGATTACACGAAGAGCCCCACTTTACCACGGATGCTCATATTTCAACATCAACCCGAATAAGCCCCGGTGAGCAAGAGCAGCACCTTGCTCATGCCACGAAAGCACTTTACACCACCGTAAGTTCCTACGGTCCATGGCACAACAGGGATGGTTACGTTATTACACGTCCATAGATATGTACGAGAGTATGTCCTCGACGTATTTGAGGTAATATCTGGTACCTCTCGCAGTTTCTCTAATTACAGGTGTATATCTACAATATATATGTATATATAGATGCGATATACACGTTATCCGTATAATATATTACCGGATAGGTGGAAGCGTAATAGAACACATATATAGTAACGACGGAGCTGGGCGCATATACAGTGTTCAGTTGTGGTTGTAGATACTCGTAGTTGCAGGGAGTATCTGGATACGAAATTACGGGCGTGCCTCGTTCGGGCAATGCCAAATAGGAAGAGACTGCGACCAAAGAGTTATTACCAGCTTGCCATGAACATTAAATACACAAAGACACGAGCGAATAGGTGTAGAGCCAGGAGGACCTACAATTATTTCCCAATCGCTTAGGGGTTGAAATTTCAAAAGATTGCAATATGACACGTACAAAGCGTGAAATGATATATATTTCTCGGTAATTACACTGAGTACCTTTATTTATTACGAGTACATTTGCTAATTCCAGTCAAACACGTATAAATGTATCGCAGGGTTGTAAATTCAACTCACGGTGGGTAATTTCGGCTTTGATACTCGAATCTCGATTTTCCTCCGTTTTTCTCCGTGTTTATTCTCGCTAAATGTTTACTACATCGCTATTCTATATTTATATACTCATGTCTTACGGTCGGCTATTATTTTCCAATCTCTCATTCGTGACTTATTCTCGTTAACGTATCCAACGCAGACTTTTTTTATTCCTCGCTTGAAATAGACACGTGTACACATTAACATTTTAGCACGCGGAGAATTCTGGTTGTATCGTGCTATCGTCTACGTATAGTCCGCCTAACAATTCCACTCTCATATGGCAGACAATAGGGAAACCCACGAAACCCTCGAGCTATTTTCATACCGCTTGCCACGGGTACGAGGGTATTCGCTACATGGTATACTAATTACAGATAAATCGGATTCTCAGAACCGTGCGGTATTCCGGTATCGCGTGGTACACAGGTGCATGCGAAGATAAACGTATTAAGCCTCGGCAGGGGTAGCGGAATAGGATCGTTTGTGCCGATACAGCATGGGTAAGGTCAAACGAGTTGGTCTTTGGGTGGTGGTGGTGGTGCTGGTGGCGGAGAATATGAAGGAAGTACTATGAAGGACGATTGCGTGAGGAGGAAGCTCAGCAATAGTCGGCGTAGTTGGTTTTACTTCGGATTACGCACGCAACATTTCGATACTAATATCAACGATGATTGCTGCTACTTTGCTGAGGGTGGCTTTCTTTTGTTCCCGCTATTTCCTTTGTGCCGACTACAGAAATCAATGAAGCGGTTGAGGCGCGATCAATTTTATGAATAGGAGGTAGAGATGTATCGTTGACGAGGTTTCGATACTCGATTGATCGTAAAATCCTATGTTTCCATATTTCCATCGTTCCCTAATTGATCTCAACAAATCTCTGCGGTTAATCGTGACATGCGTCATTTTTTTCTTGTTCGTTACCTTTGTCTTTCGTCGTACTAATTACGACAAGAGCGTAGACGCCGATAGTCGACAGCCCGGTCGAAAAATCGATAGCTTTGTACCATTGCTGGACCGTGTTATTTTCTCACCCGTAGTTAATCATCCCCCATTGAAATTTCCGCTGGCACGAACGGACGTAGCAGGGCTTTTCTTCCGACGCCACTATCACAGAAAAGCTCTAGCGAGCATTGGCGAGCTTACTGATCTTTTATCGAACTTTGGAAACCCCTTTGGAACTGGCCGTGACAAGTTTCACTTAACTCCCGAGTTTGAACTTTAGCTCACGAAGTTATATATTTATATACGCGATATAGATGGGGATGAGAAGACCGACGCGAAAGACTTCGGTGGACGATAAAGTGGATTGGCTCTTCGAAAGAGAAGGAATTACGATGAAGACGGTAGACGGTATCGAGACGCGATCGGATATAACTCGTAGGGGATGATAACGGTAACAACGATGACGTTATATTATCGGATGAATACGAATGAGACGAATGGGCAAATGGAACAGCGATGATGTATACCTAATATATATAGATATTCACAAAGTGAACCGTTTGGTGGAAAGGCGAATAACGAAGCCAACCGAATTTTTCGAAGTGGAAGGTTGCACGAAGGTTTGGTGAAGAGCCAAAGGCGGCTGTGAAGAGATCTCACCGGTAGGAGTAGTGGTCGTTTCACTCACCACGGAAACAGCTGCCAATGTCTTCGGAACACTTTTCGTATTGGTACGATAAGGCAAGGGTAGAGAAAACCCCTCGAATTCCTCAGAAAACCCCCAACGAAACCGCCTACCCCCGAATTGCTTAACTCGTCGACTCGAATCTTCGAGCACTTTTTTCATACTCTCGCTCGTTCTCTTATGTCTCTCTTACTACCCTGCTCATTTTTAAAGATATTTCTGCATCAAGACTTCTGAGGAGCCAACTACATGGTAGTACCGAGAGTCCTATGAGTCCACGGACGATCTACAGGTTGGCACGACCTCAATATCTTTCCAGCCCCTCCATCGTATCTATGCGCGTTTCTTTGGCTTGCCCCTCTATCTTAAAGCAAAAATGGGGGTTTAGAGAGATTAAAAGTATCAGAAGCCATTTGCTGAACTTGAAAAACGCACACACATATATATATATATGCGTAGTTAGCAGATGCTAGGTAGAGATTAGACAATTATAACGTGGGCGAGAAGATGTCCAATCGCCTTCGTGCAAACGTGGAAACACTGATAGATGTCTCACATATACACGCAGAGATGCACGCATCGACGTATACAAATTGCTTCCGGTGATGTTCCGTCTCGACGTATTTGTGTGCTCCTCTGAACAAAGCTGTTGGTTCGTGGCACACCGGAACAGGCTAGGGTAATACACGGAAGACAACACATACAGCGAACGTTGTGTGTATACTAGTAAGGAGAACCTTGTTTTATACATTACGCGTCTATACACACAAACACCCGCCCTATGTTACTGAAAAGCTTACGAGCACATGCCGCGCATCTCGGGCTTTACGGAAAATATCGTTCGGAAAATAGCAAGCGGACACCGTGAAGCTTGTGCGAGAGTAAAATAAAGAAAAAAAAGCCTCGTACGCGACACGTTATCTCACCTGTCTATTTATAGTGGACGAGCGATGGCAAAATATAAATAGACAAAATCGGAAACCGTAGCCACGATATACAGCGTTCGCGCTCTCTCTCTCTTGTTCACCCTCGTCGGATGCTTTTTACCCCTGTTAGCACTCACCACCGCCTCGCTCGTTCTCTCTCTCTCTCTCTGTCTCTCTCTGGTAGTCGCTCGCTTCGTGTGGCTAAGAATCGATCCAAGCATCAAACTATCAGCTTTCTCTCTCTCGCTCTCTCTCTCTCTCTCTCTCTCTCGAATCTCTTGCGGAGACCAACACGTCAAGATAATATGCCCGATCTAGCCCGATCGAGGGTGCTACTACGGTAAACACTAAGGGTGGTGGTATTAGTAGCACCAATACATCTATACGCGTATCTCTCTATGTCCGGTGGCTGCTGGCAACGTTAGGTAAAGGGAAACAGAGACTCGGTTGAGACAAAGGAGAAGTGGAGGAAGGGACGGCAAAAGCCACGTTAAAGCCGCCTTCGTTTCAACCCTCGTTCTTTACTCTCTCTTGCTCCTTTTTTGTCTCGCTGCCCTATACACCTGTATATATAGTTCGGGTCATGCGAGGATCTGACGGAATGGAACATCAAGGTAATCTCGATGAAAACAGAAAACCCATATTTTTCTCTTCGCAACCAATGGCCTCGGTGGCTGCTTTTATCCTTCTCGATAACTTCGTTTTCCTTCCGGCTCTCCCCCTACGTTTATTGCTTTCTCCCAGGGGGTATCGCGAGGAACCTGCTCTCTAAAAATCCGAGTTTTCCTTCGACAATGCTTCCACTCTTTCTCCTGTACTTCGAGCTATTTTATGACTAGCTAATAACGTCTTCGGGGACCTCAAGCTGCTGCTGCAATTCGCCGGAGCACTTGGGGTAGGTTCCAATCGCTTGGAATCCCGGTCGAACGTCCTGTATTCGCTCTCTGACTTTAAAACATTTCATCTAGAATATTACCGAACGTGATCACATAACATTAAGCATAAAGAATAAAAACGTTAATATCCGGAGCTTCTCGTTGTTACGAATGAGATTTGTTACTTTTCACGAATCGAAGAGAAAGAAATGCAAAATGTTCATACACGCGTGTGATAAAAATCGATCAGCGAGTTTAACCTAGTTATTGTGGCTCGGTCGAACGTGAAATCAGTTCGTTTCCTACGATGTTATTGGCATTCAGTGTTGGAAAATCGATCGACAATCAAATCATACAGAATGGAAGAGACAACAACATGAAAGGTACAATGCCATTATGAGGTGAAGAGGAAGAGTCGTAAACGGAGAATAAAAACATTTTTTCTGTAATAGCCTCGGCAAACGAGCGGTCGGGATCCAAATCAATTTTCAATAATCAAACGCGTGGGGGTAGGAAAGTAAGAGCTTTTATCGGTTAGACTCTACATCGTGATTATCACGGATAACAGCAAGAGCACTGAGCTTGTTATCGAGGATTATCGAACGCTTGGGGATGCTCACCCCTGCTATGGCACGTTGGATGTTGATGCTTCCATCCTCGTTGCATAGTTTGAGGACATATGAGTGGTGTACATTTACGCCGCACCTTCTACATCGTCATCAAAGGTGGATAATTCGGCAAGTGCAAGTACCTACAACGATGCTAATATCCTTTAACGTTGTGTCCACTACTCCACCCGTGTCTTTAAAATTTAAATCGAGTTCGAAGCATTTGATACGATCGAGCGGCTAATGACGCGTAACGAAATCGTGCATCTCTTCAACGCGAAGTTGATGACGCGATTATCCTCAGGAACTATTCTTTATAACAGTCATGCCCGATCGTGGTGAACCGTTCGCTTTTTTTCACCACTGTTTTTTACTCCCCTTCCTCTTTCTCTCTTGCCGATTTTTCCCGCTGATCCGAGTAAACGACGAGACGCACGTGCCTCTCTCTCTCTCTCTCTTTCTTTGACGACATGACGAATTGCGTCGCTTTATCGGACTCGCTAAGGGGCCTTGGTCTTCTTTCCGCCCCTGCCTTGCTCCGGACCTTTCACCATCCTTGCTGTTCTAAAGGCGATAAATCAAAATCATGCCCTGAAGAGCGCGGGTCAGCGAACCTTCCGCCTACGGGGGGTGGTTCTACGCACGCACGTATGCACGCGCGCATACTCACACGCACGCACCACAAGTGGAGAGGGAGACAGAATAGTGGGTGAAAAAAATGAAGGTGGTGATGGGACGTATAACGGGAAAATCCCAGTTGCGTGAAGTGGAAATGATGCAAACTGTAATGTATTGGTCAAATATCCCACACGCGTGGAGAATGTGACATTTTGGTGATGCTGGAAGAACATATGAGCCGAGAGTTGGTAAAGGATAATACACGAATGAAATGTAGTGAACGCGATCTCTGATCGACCACATTAAAACTGAATATTATATATATATATATATATATATATATTACGTTTAGGTACGTCTAGATATATGAGTCTGTTGGTATATATATATATATACATGTGTGTGTGTGTGTGTATAATGCACGATGGTACAGTTCACACATCAGACAAGCACGTGTAGGCAGACGGGGAATAATAACTCTGCATGTTTTAGCGTTAAGGTGTACAAAGTGGAAACTTTCACGAGTGTATACATAGCGTATGCGTCATAGTGCGAGAAGAGCAAGCGAGCGTGGCGATGAGTGAACTCGAGAATATATTGCCCATGACATCGTAGAACGGCGCGAGTCGCGCGTGAAGAATGAAGAGTCAAGATAAAATACGACGAGAGATGAGCAGTATTGGGATGGGGAAAGATCGAAAGTGCGCGAGGGAGAGAGAGAGAGAAGAGAGAGAGAGACGGAGAACAAAGGGGTGCGAGCTGAGTCGAGTCTACGTAGAACCAGGGCAATGGCGTGTAAGCGCTTACCGGATAGCGTAAATACATGTCTCTGGAATAGAAAAGAGAATACACGGGGCATGTTAGACGAGAAGTATGTGAAGTGAGGAAAAGAGAAGACGAAAGGGGGGAGGGGGGCGGAATGAGTGGGAGACAATATAAGAATTGAGAATCGAGAGACGGACCCAGAAAATTGTCGAGCGGTCCATCGTGGAATACCGAAGATATGTTTCGAGCGACAGTATTATTTCTGTTTTATTTACTCTACTATACGGAATGTAACGGTACGAGATGGATATTGGAAAAATACAGTGAATAAATTGTTTTCATGTGTAACACTTGTTCTTCCGTAGTAAATGTCGGGAGTACGATGTTGACTACGGCATACGCTCTTATACGAATATGTATACTTTCGCGATATACGAAGCATAGGAATGTCTTTTGAGGCATTCCCGGAGAATGAAAAGTGTGCCAGGACCCGAATTCCGCGGGTTCTTGTCCGAGCGTTCTCGGGCTGAGATTACACCCTGTCGAGGATCAACGCGTGTACGGATATAAAAAGAATGAAAAGGATGCGAAATTGCCCACGAATCTCCGCGTTACGATGTCATCGTAGTATCGTCTACACTTTAATACTCACGAAGTGGGACCCGTATACAATAATCTATAATAAAATATAATATATATATGTATGTCTAGAGGTATGTGTAATTTTTTAACGAATCGCGAGGCAGTAGATAATTAGAAGAGGATGCAATCAAGGTCGCATCCTGAGGAGAAGAGAATGGATGTTCGCCAAGCGAGCCTCTTGAACGAGAGAACGAACGATTGCGTTTTGTCTCTATCTCGTTTGGACAAAGCCTCCGTTCGCCCAACAGCGAGTGTTAGAGAGAAAGCAAGAGAGAGAAAGAGGACAGGCCGAGGGGTTGAAGGGCATGTCAGTCGGGCTGTAGATGGTGGTGTATAGGGAAGGTTTGCGAGCGAAACTCCATTATCGTCCAGTCCATCTGGGCTCAGCGTGGCACAGAGAGAGGACCGCAACACAGCAGTAATGCGGGAATGGCAGTGGTCCGGCCAACACCAAAACCCCTCGCACATAGCAAAGGGGTTGGAAAGGCCATAAATTCAATGTCGAGAGCGCGAGCACGAGCGACGTACCCCGCCGGTTTCGGTCAGTCCCAGCAGGATGGAAACCAGAAGCGACGGTTGGGCACCACCGAGCTCTCGACGTGTCTAACTCGCTTTCCCTTGGTCTTCTGGCATTCTGCAAGGTTACGCCGCTGGGATAGGAAGAGAGTGCTATACACACTATATACATCACGCTTGAACTCGATTTCACCTTTCCACCATTCCTGTTTTTCCCGCACGGGTATCGTTGTCTCACCGAGGTTACGGATGAAAAATACTCGTGACGCTAGCATTATTCTATCAATTTAAGTAGGTGACGAAGTGAAATCTGGGCGAGAGGTAAAAAAATTTGCATCCGCACGTCCCTGTCGTGGATCGTGTTCGTCCTCGGCGTCGGTGAGAAACATCAGCTTTATTACGAGTGATAAACCGACATAACCATCGTTGAACTAACGTTATGTGGACGAACGCTGTGCCACGGGATCAAAGAACCTGATACGAGAGAACGCATCTGTCTTCAACGGTTACGTTCTGAAATGGAGTTTAACCGGAAGATCCGAGGACCTCACGCAGCAACGAGAAGCCCCGGAAGATCAATGGACAGAGGTAATCAGAGATGGAGCCATGGGAGAGGCGCTGGGCTGCAGAAGCACAGACGGATATGGGAATAGAGGGATTGCCTGGAAAGAGGAGGAGGGTGCGCGGGGGAGATTTCCCTGATTGGAATTCGATTGTCGGGTCAAGCAGCGATGTCCGATTGGAATGCACTAGCAGAGAGGTTTCCGCTCCTACCTAGATAATCTATATAAATTCGATCGTGCCCGGATCGATCCAGTGTAAAAGGAGCGATGGGCCTGTAAAGGGATGCGAGCTTCGCCATCACTGAGAGGAACAGAGTGAGAGAGAGAGAACGCGCTCGCGCGCCCAACTCGGGGATTCAGCTTCCGCTTCGATTTCTCGGAGAGCGAAACGAACGAAGGTCTTTTACCGTATAACGAGCAAATAAGGCTATCGAATGAGAAAATAGATGAGAACGGGTATGTTACGCGTCTGTAGAAAATTTCCATTGCGCAATTCCTTGACTTAATCCGTTCTCCTATTTTATCCACGTTATTAACGAATATTTGAAATCGCGTATTGAACGGTAATGCCGAATCAATTTACAGAATTAGACCGCAGCCTGTGGTAAGCATTTGCCCGACGAAAAAGCCAAACTGGTTTCAAAGGGATTGGCGTGATTTCATACAATTTGGGAAATTTATCTGCCTCTCTCCACTCCGGCTATCGCATACCCTTTTATTACAACATCTCTCTCAAATACCACAGTTGCAAAATGTTGGATATATAGGGAATGATTTGTCGCTGTTTGTGGTGTGTCAGTCAATTTCACTACGGACAATTTATTTTTGGGTACGGAAGAGAACGTGAGGAATTCAGGCATGAATTGTTCGATCATTCCCCAAATAAAGCGCGTGCACATCTTTACTCGATCATGCTTATATATATATAATATTATATTTATACCATACATTAATATGCAGACGCATGGATGCATCTGCATTAAATTGATAATGCTCCAGCTTACTCCGGTAACTATCAGATTTTAACAGGAGATCCTTTCAGTAATACTACACAATGGTTTGAGAGGTATGCGTTGAATAGTAAGGATAGGGATAGTCGTCTGATCGATTGGTATCAATTACTCCAAAGGTGCGCGTCGATTGCTGAGTACAGGCTGAAGGATATCTATGCATACATATGTATATATAATAGACCATACCTAGACATTAGAGCGTTAGCTATAATAGTCGAGTATTATACACTTCGATTATATACCTTCTATTATGTATAGCGTACCTATAGTAACATATGTATAGAATATATATATATACAATCTATATTTCAATGTCCAATGAAACACATGCGCTGCTGTATTCGGGGAGGGGCTGTTATACCGGGTGTCCCTCTTCGTACAAGTCTCCAATACTTTTAAATTTGTTCGTTACCGGCGAAGACTACCAAAGACGTAAGTATGACCCGCACCTCGACATCCGCACTATGTGGCAGTTGTCGATATTTGCATTGCAAGGACGGAGTGAGAATGAGAAGTGACCCTAACCCCGACACCCGACGAACCCTTGGATTTCGAGTGCCTTCGCAATCCCGTTCGTTATAGCAAGGATTCTCGTTACAATGGTATATATAACGATGTCGAATGGGTGAGCGAACACGGCCGTTCATACAAGGGCACAGGGCGGCAAGGCACAAGGACATGAGAGGTATTAGACAAGATACAACGATGAAGAGATTGTACTCGAGCTTATAGGAAAACTCGGTGCAATTCGTAGTCAAATTCAGAATTTGCTCACTGCGAATCGTGTAACGTGTAAAATTTAGGCGTAGATATGGTTTACTTTATGGTATAATTTATGAACATAATGGAGGGTGATGGCTTTTGCGACGGACTATTAATTATCATTATATACGTGCGGATATTTTGTTTTCATATCTAGTAATTATGCACTGCATATTGTTCAGCGTTGTTTACTCACCTTTGCTTAAACACAGTTTGAATACACATTCATTAAATAGGCAAAGGCAGTATTGCATACGTAAATGGCAAAATGTATATGTCTGTGCGATACGAGTAATTGGTATAACACGTTTTCATTGGAGTGCAATGATGACTTTTGTGCTAGGAGCACGAAGCGGGGGTCAACCAAGCTTTCCCTACAGTCGCCGATATTTCCATGCACCCGACCCCTTTACCATAATATCCGAAAGATTTTCCGTTATTTAATCGATAGGCACATTGAAAAAATCGTGAATTCAACATTTGCCCATTTCGATCCCAACTAATTCCGATGATCGTGTGCAAAAAGTGAATACCATCATATAGAAACTCAACTGTGCGCATAATACGACTACGCGACAATACTTTGCGTCTAAAAATATCTGCGCATATTTTAACATAGAAATATGAAGCTGAGTTCGCAATGTACCGCGGCTTAAATCCCGTTGCCGGTAGAATAAACCAACAACATTTGTGACGAGTATATGGACGTCATCCTGTCAAATCACATCCACGCATACTCCCTCATGGCTCATGGTCCATTCCTCTCGCCACTGTTATGGAGATTATACTTCACAAAGTTCGCGAACGATTAACCACACCGATTTCTCGTCATATAATAACGGATTGTATACACGGCTGTGGTATCCTACCGTTCGTATATATATTGAAAGCGACAACTATGCGCCATCATATATTCCATATTCTATCGGATTCAGCCTGCCACGAATCTGACTAGTCATGTTTATCAGTATCTTCGTGTGTTTCTCACCATAGTGAAATTTGCTATATTCTTGTATGCTTTGTATGCACGCAGTGCATATTTGATAAATGAACATATTCTCTCGTGTTCGTGGTAAAACCGAGAGAGAGAGAGAGATGCCTCATCCTTACGCATCGGGCTTGACTGCGCGATCTCTTGCGTGGATTACGACGGCTAAGCCACCACCGTTCCGTTTTCCAATTACCGCGGCCAATATATATATACATGGGTATACGTGTGTAAGTCGCGAGGTTCTGTGCGAATGCTGTTGCTATTGCTCGTACCGCTGCTTGGAAGGCCATGTGGCCTGTTACAACCCATTGAATCCGCCCTATCTTCTCTCGTCTCATCATGTATCTATCTTTCTCCCTTCATCTCTCCGGGTACAATCAGAATTCTACAGGCAAGGCATGCTCCATATTCGTATACGTATACAAACTCCTTTTAGCTCTGACGCCCTCGCACTCTAAGAGCATATCCTACTCCCCACACGACTTCGTGTGTGCCAAGAGGATTCCCGCTCTCTCTCTCTCTCTCTCTCTCTCTCTCTCTCTCTCTCTCTCTCACTCTTCCTCTCTCCTCGTTCTCAATCCCAGTAGTGTCTTCGCGTTCCGAACGCTACTTTGGAGGATAGAACCCATTGGGGCCCGTCTCTGTGCGAGGGAGATTCGTGCAAGAACCCAATTCATAGGACGCGCGGGGTTGGGAGTCGAAACATCCCTCGGGGTACGTCCGAGCTTCGGTGCATCATCTTCATATATATATATATATTCGCGCCTTTCTCACAGTATCTACGAATTCTGTACGCTATACCACTCTATGACAGGAGAGAATGGTAATTGGAAATTCTGAAAGGGAATTTCCAAAAGTGTTTCGGATGGCGAGCACGATGGGAGGGTTGTTAGAGAGAGAGAGAGAATTGAACGAGGGAGACGGAGGTTTTATTATCTATTATTAAAAGAGAGAGGCCGAGCAACTCGTTCACAGTGAAAGAGACAAAGTTTCATCCACGTACTCGCAATTATCCTAATCCACTTAGCTTGTCGCGTCAAGTAAAATTATTTCCGAATTCTGTAATGGCGCCGAAAGTGGGGCCCGCGGAGCATTAACCGGCAGTTGCTGAATTAATAATAGTCAAGTGTTTCAATAGCGAGCGAAACTCGTCCCGGGTTGTGGTTTATCAAAACCTATTAGGAAATTACGGTAATTCCTAAATGGAGTATAGCTGCTCTACTTTTCGAATATCCTCTCTATCATTCGGACATCGCGAAATGAAACATTCGTTTTTTAACCAAATTTTTCACGTGCTCGACCGTCGATATATTGTGACAGCGTCTCGACGGTTACCCAGTATTTCTTCGTATATTCCTTCGATCAGCATTCCCGCATCGACATTCCGGTTGCTGACTCGGCATGCATAGAGGGCATATGTGTGAGAGAGGGAGAGAGAGAGGGAGGACGAGCTAAGGGAAGAAAAAAAAACCAATCTTTGTCTCCGAGGTATTCCCAACGGGAAAAGCTCGTAGAAACGTCGAAACGAATTCACATTCTCGGGTGTACGTATACGTGCGGACACGGATACATACATATATACGTATATAGAGCGATCGTATGTAAAATGCAGATATATGCTATACGAAAATCTATAGAAGGGGAAAAAGGGAAGTTTTCTCGCCTCTCGATCCTCTTCCTTCCTTTTTTTCCACCTTGCACGTGCTTTTTATCTCCCGTCACACGGAAATCGTATAATTGGGAATTCTCGAGAGAATGGAAAAGTTTTTCGTGGCGTTCGTGGCGTCTAACCAGCGGTCTCGCTCGTCGAGAATCTCACATACTAAGCTTTCTCATAAAAAAAAAAGAAAGAAATACCAAAAAATCTCGGTCTACCACGCGGTGTCTCTCGGTGGTCGATCCGAAGTTGTATTTTTCAAGGAAATAAAAGGAAAGACGAACAGAGAAAGGTAACGAGATGAGAATGGTCGTTGGCTCACCCCGACGTGCTTCTTCCCCTGACCGCTCGCATCGCCGTGGTTTTTAAACGTCGCGAGCGAACGCGCGACTTTTCAGCCGCTGGAACCTGCGCGCCAATGCTAACAATTAAAAGCCAACCGTTTCGCTCGTATCAACGGAGCAGCGGGTATTTTTTTTACGAAATTCGTTCAGATTCCCGGAAGACTCACTCGCGTTGCTTTTTTTGGTATTTTCTGAGTTTGTTTTTAACTCAACGGATTAGCCGGATCGTGCAATTACGCGAGCTCGGAAATGTTTCTGAGAGCGAAGCATGTGATGAGATACAGACGAAAAGTAAACGTAAGCCGCGGGGAAGAGAGAGAGAGAGAGAGAGAGAGAGAGAGAGCTACACTCGTAATTCGTCGGTCGGACCGAGCAAGTTCTCGTCACGGAACCGAGTGTCGTAATTAAGAATTGTAGAAGAGAATATTTCGAGCAAACGTTACGACGACGAAGCGAGGGAGGTAGGATATCGGTATACAGGCATACAAATACATCGTGAAGGAAGAGATGAAACAGAAGAGTGACAAAACGAGGGTCGTGCCAGGGAGTTTGCGTCGCGTACGACGGTACGACGCACATAGGGCAGAGAGCCGTGTCTCCCCGAGGGTTAAGTGCACCAACGCTAATTGTCGGCAGTCTTTCCATTTCTCCTTTTCTTTCACCCTTCTATCTCTCCTCCACCATCTCCTCCTTTGCTTTTTTCTCCAACCGAACCACCTACCAAGCCCTCGCGTCTTGTCGTGGAATTGCCCAAAGCTTTTTCTTCCCCAACGCTCTTCTCACATCCCTTTTACCCGATTCACCCACTTTTAGTATCCACCTGCTCCCACTCCCTTCCATATACTTTTTCTGCTTACTGTTGTTATTGTTGGTTTTTTATGTTCGTCTCGTCTTCTCTATTCGAGATTACTCTCGTTCCCATTGGTACTTTCGGTTCACCACGGCACGATATTCGAATTCCCCGAGAACCTAGCTCGACTATACATGACCCTCGAAATATTCCCAATGTCATTCGGACACCCGGTATAATCCGATCGAAAGAAGGCCACGAATATCTTGTGTTTATAAAAATCGCAAAATCATGAATCTCGGCCCAAGGCCGCTCGCATTAAAGTATCAGCTCGACCTGTGCAGAGATACATTTTTGGGGGTGAGGGGGGGATATAACGTATATCAGTAAATGAATGTGTAGGGGAGTTGTTCGTACGACCGTCCGGGGAATACAATCGAGGACCCAACGCACACACGCGGACACATAAATTTACCGATACGCGCTGAATGAGAGGAAGGGCGTAATCCCTCGAGTACAATCGGCCAACTTACCGCCGGTAATTGCCACTCGCTCGGCGAACGCTTCCGACTGCGCGCTTTAACCCCCGATTCTTCCTCGGCATTCTCTTTGTTCGTTCTTTTACACATTTTTTTCAATGGAATTTGCGTGAAAGCGTAGGTGCGAATATAATCGCAACGGGCGCGATTAATACGATACGATTCGTTAGCCATTTGTATTGTACGATGCTCGAGTTCGGATTTTACGCGATGAACAAAAGGAGAAGTAAAATTAACTTTACTTCCGTCACGCGATGCGTGCTTAAGAAAAATAAAATTTATGTCCATTAAATAATGTAAAACGGGGTTACATTGACATAACGGGCAACTTTGACAGTTTTTGGGGCTACTTTATCAGATTGTGAAAATACGGTTTAAATGTGTTTGCAACGGTAAAAAGGTCGAATATTTCCGTAAATCACAATATATCGATAGTATCATGGTGATATTCGTGTTACGCGGGAAATTTCCTATTCCGAAGTGACCCGACAAAGTGTTTTTGGAGGAAAAAAATTGTTGACCCCCTCCGACCCCCCAAGTTCCGGAAAGTAAATCACGAATATTGACTATCGGCACCTGGCATGGGTCAAATTGTTTTTTCATCCAAAAAGGCTTCAATTGGAGGTTACGGAATCGGAAATTTATCGCTGATGAAGATTATGCCGTCAATATATCTCAAAAACTCTAGGAGAAAAAGGCAAAAAACCTATCTATTGGTTTTACTTACCCACTCACGTGGCGAAAATTGGTCGCAACGACGAACGTACGTTCGAGTGGTGCGCGTCTCTACGTCGTTTCGAGTATAGATAAATCGAATTTTCTTAATTAAGATCCGACGGAATTAAAGAAAATAACGAAAAACGAGCGTGTCTAGAGGGAGGAAGAGACAAAGAACTATCTCATCTATCGGAATTTCGAGAAGTCCTCGTACGTCGATCGTGGAAAAAAGATCCGGCGAAACACGGGACCGGTCGATTTTTCCGCCGACTGGAAAACATCGTTACGTTGCCACAGCTTGGCGAAGATAAAAGAAGCATCGCGAAAAGGGTTGTTGTTCCAGGCGGAATGGGAAGGACGGAGGGTGATATAAAGAATAAGAGATAGATGGGGTGGTGGAGCGAAAGAGTGAAGTGGGCCAGCCACGGAGCACTTATCTCTCCGTGGCTTCGGTGCGAGAAAACACGGACGAGAGGAAAAGTTGCCAAACGTTTACTTCATCCGGGCAGAGAGCGGTGCGGCGGGGAGAGCGTGCCGGTGAAGGAAAAGAGGGCGGAAACCAGGACGGGTGTTCGACGAGAGGGAGAAGGGTGTGCTGGCTACGTTATAGCTTGCGACTTATCGAAGGCCCTGCAACGTCGAAGGGATTCACCCGACGATGTACGTTACGCGTATAGATGTACGTGTATATATACGTATATTATACGCTGGCATGGATTCGCATAGGCCGGTGGTTGATGCTTCCGCGTCGATCCAGAAGAGCCGCTAAATCGACAGGAGCGAGAGTTGTACGAGGGAGGAAGAACGAAAAAAAAAGAAAAAAATGAGCGAGATTTTCTGCTCGCGTCCTTGAACCGCCAACGAGAACGATCGAGACTCTCGTACGTCGACAGAGAGAAATCGATTCTTACGGGCGATGGTAAGGGGCAATCACGAAATAGAAAGGCAGGGCGGATAACTTTGAAGGGGAGAATGTACGACGTCAAAATTGATGAACGAGTTTGACTTGGCAAGACCGTGCCCGTCGAGTGCTTCTTTTTGCTTAGAGTCCGGAAGGAATTTCCTAAGGACACACGGGCTGAAAGACAGCTGAGACGCGACGTAGGGTAGAATCGTGATCGATAGGGATATAGATTTGCGAGAATAGAGAGAATATATATTACACGAGTGAAAAAAACAATCGTAAACTTGAAAATTCATATTCAACGCACGTATGTGTTAAACCACGTGGTAAAAAGTAACCGAATGCAATCGGTCAACGATTCGCGTTCTTAAAAAACGATTATTGTCGTTATGACTGGAAAAAGATGAGTTGTCGATGTGTTAAAGTGAAAGGAAACGTCAGACGGCGAAAACTGTAAAACCCGTAGAAATTTATTCGTCAGACACGGTGGTGACATTTTTGATTTCTTGAGATATGGAGAAGGCGCAAGGACCCAAGAGAAATCGAGTAAAGAGTTTGCGAGATTGAAGGATGTGATAGTGGAAAAAGAAAGGATTGAAAGGAATATGCTAGCAGACCATTTCTTTCAACGCTGTACTTCTTATTCTTCTTTTTCGTTCTCAGCCCTCCAAGGAGGTAACATTGTTCAACATTGTACTCGGTAGCTCTCTCTCTCTCTATATATATATATAGTTATGACGAGAAGAGGAAGAACTGTGAAAAGAAACTCTTGGTTCATAGTTGTCTCTCGCGGAACGATTACGGTGGGAAATTAAAGAAAAACGTTGCATAGCGCGGGGTAGGGTAAAACAATCCGCGGCGAAAGAGAATAGGGGCGTGGCGATGGAACGAGACGGCCAGAACCCAGAAAACCCGGGAATAATCATTGTGTCCGGCTGTAACGTTTTACAATTACTGCTGGGACTTGGCTCTACTCCCTCGTGCTTGTCTTCAACCTACCACACGAGAAAACGTTTTCGAAGCTTTAGCCAAGAGTGGTCTTGGTTTTTATGTTTTCCACAGCTACGAATTTCTCAGATCGTTTCTCGTACTTTTATTCTTTTCAGAATTTGCCAAGTTATAGCCTTCCAACTGCCAAATCCAATTTTATATTTACTGACGTTTCTATATGTCTATTTTGATGACACGGTGGTATTGAAGTATTTCGATTCTCGGGATTACGTACTAATGACAATTTTACATTCGCGTTAATCTTGGGCAAAGTCGAATCATCGAATTTCGAAATATTTGATTCGTAAAAGGAGCCTCGTATTTTCGAACGACTTTATCGACTAGGCTTGCTTCCGGTGTCACTTGTATAACGGTGATACAGCTATAACACCGAACTAAATATATATCGATGGGGTTTAACCCTATGTCTATCTCCGGTGCTTTACCGCAGCTGCCTTCTTTGGCTGGGGAGCAAGCTGGTAATGTGGTAGAGTAGTCTCGCGTCGAATAATCGGTCGTTTCAGGAATGTCAGATATTAAAATACCGCAGACTCTTCAGTCGTCGCGTACCACCGACCCTGTGTGGCGTCGGCCTCGTCGTACTATCTACCCCTTTCCAGTCATCCCTTATACTTCCTATAGCTTCCTGCTCTATATCACTCTCCCCCCTCTCTCTCTCGGTTTCTTGTTCACTCTCGTTCAATCCATATACAGCTGTAGATATATATCTAGCCTTTTCCGACGTACACCCACTGTGTCTCCCGTTCCCTCTTATCCCAATTTCCTGCTTACTTCGGCATTTCCTCCTTCATCACTCGGGCTTCGTTGATGATCTCCGCAAGAGCTCGCTATATATATATATATATATATCTCTCAACGATCTTCGTTGGATTTGTAGAAATAAAAAAATTAAATCCAATCATTTCGACCGGGACGTAATCGTAAATTCGAAGGCAAGTTTCGTCGCGATTAGTGAACGAACCCCGAGAGTCATTTGCGCGGTTACTTATTTTTCAAGCGAAATTCGTTAATTGTGTGTACATTGAGTATCCGTTATCGAGTAATCATGGTGGCTGCGAGGGTACGAAAGGTCGAACGAGACTCGCACATTGGCCGATTGGACAAATATTGGTGGCAAATTTCAATCGGCGAAATTGCCGGGCTAAGTAAATACGTCGGAAGGAGAGGCTCCGTTGATCGATGAACGTTAATCGATTAATGAGATTGCCATCCCGATTTATTTCATTGTCTCCAGGGCATGGTAAATAGTATAGTTTGCCAGTGATCGATCGACGTGGTTTAGCGAATGGCATGCTTATAATAGAAGGCTATAACGAGATCGTGCTTTACTATAAAATGTGTTCATATATATATATATCACCAATACCATGTATACATATAAAATGTACGGGATCGGTTCACACTATGGTCTATTGTTGGTACACATATTAACGAGGTATTTCGAGTAGTCCTCCTCCTCCGTTTCGCCAATATCTAGGGCTATACCGACGCTGTTCTTTACCCCTATCGTCTATTCATTCTCTCTCCTATAGCGTTAATCATGTAGCTACTTTATTATGCTACGCGATTAATGATTAATAAAACGAGGGATCGGGCGTGATCAATGATGATATTAATAATATATTCGCCCTTCTTGCATAATTTTCCATTCGCTGATATTCCTAGCTCCTCATAATTCATCAGTCTACTTTATACTCCCAACAGCTAATCTATAAATATTTCTACTACGAAAGTCAGGGCGGTCTCTCTCGTAAAGTTTATCTTTAATTTAGAACGTTCTAGCAATATTCTCGCCAAGAAAAATAAAAAAGGCTCCAGAGAAACCTTCTTTCGTCATCCGTCTTTCGATTATAAATATTTTCGTTAGTACTGGCTTTCTCGTTGGTTCTTATGTCCATAAACATTATTGTACCCGTGGTGCTATGCTTTTTCTTCGGAGTCCTTCAGTGCTTTTGTCGTCATATTATATGGACATTTTGGAGCGTAGCCGCGGGCAGCGAACGTGATTGTTAGTCTCTGCTGTATTCTCGTTTCGTTATGCACGCCATATCCGGAGGCTTATCCTCCTGTTTAAATTTCTGAAAAGCTCGAGAGAGAGAGAGAGAGCAGGTTGGGGACAGACGTTATGCAATCGCAGCTGGGTTGAAATAGGCTGCAAACTTGGACGTAAGCTCGTAGACCTTCCGTCAGGCTTTTCTCTAGGTTCACGAAGGTAAGGATCGCGAGGGTGGGAGGCAATGCAGTGCAAGCAGTTGGATATTCAGAACCGTAAATAGTGAAAGCAAGTGAGGGAGCCATAGGATATGGTTGAGTCAAGCGCAGTAGCGACGGGATCGCAGCAGCTTGGGACATTAATATCCCATTTGGAGTTGAGAGTTTTGCGGTTCGCCCCTTGCTAACTAACCACACCGGCATGCGGACGTTACCATGGGGTTCTTGCCTAGAACGAGCTCGGAACTTCCCACCTTTCGTTTTCTCTCGACCGAGTTCTCGTCGTACCTCGCACCGTTGGAAAACCACTTTCCGCTAGATTATCAGCCGATGGTCAGCGATTAAATGGTTTCGACGAAAAAAAAATGAATTAGAAAATTGACCGCGTGCTAGAGACAAATGGCTCCTTCCTGCTGGAATTTATTTACTGAGAAAAGTCTAGGCTTAAAAACGTTTATATTCATCAGCTTGTATTTTTCTTTCTTCGACTATCAAATTCGTGTCTCTTGCGAGAAACTTTATTTCTTTGCAGACTCTCGCGTCTACGCTTCTTCGTTCGAGCTTTGCCGGTTTTACGTAAGTATATGCAATTTCCATGTGCGTTCTGCTGGAATATCCGAAGTTCGTATTTGAGAAAACTTTGTACACGTCCCAAAGTCTGATAAAGATCGAGAATTCGAATTGGAAAAGCGATGGGGCAAAATGTTAGAGAATCGGGTCTCTGTGAACGCGAGCCCGCGTGTTCGCGCTCGTGTGTCGGACTGTAACAGTTAGTATCCGGAAATTTCAGGGAGAAGGTTGGCTCCATTTCCGCTCAGTGAATTCTTCGCAATGGTGCTTCTTGTTTGAAAACGATTTAATTATAACGAGTACGCGGGACTTAAGTCTGGCAAATGTATCAATGTCATACAGAAACGAGCTCGTTTTTCCTCCGTTCGATTATCGACGTAAATTTTGAACGTGACATTTTCTAAATAACGTTTTATACTTGAAGCGACAATATCCAATTATATTCGAGTGGAACGATTCGTAAAATAATTATGTCGATATTAAAAAACAATGGAAAATTTGTATTCCAATTGACAAATTGTTTAAACGATAAATTCGTCTGTAACACTTTATGTTAATGTTCAGTACGATTCCCTCGCGAAGGAACGAAATGAACTACGGCGATTTGAGCATCGAAAAATGTAGTTGCCCGTCAAGAATGTTCCGGTAAATTCCAAAGACCGAAACCGTACGCATTGTCGGTAATCGTAAAATGTACGATGCGTTATGGTTACTTTCGAAGAATGCAACTCGCATATATAGAACGTTGCATGCTAGAGTTATTCAAGTTCCGAGCTTCCGAATCCACGCTCGAAGAAGTACGTAAAGCTGTTTTCAAGGGCAGTCTGACATAGTAAAGTAAATGGCATGTGGCGTCATTCCATAAACACATAGTGGGTACGATAAAAGCAGCGGAGTCAATTGCATTATTTTTTATATTTTAACAAAACAAAAAAATTGTCGAGTGTTAATGGTGTTGGTATTGATATTAGTTAATTAAGAAAGAGACTGTTATTTCCTTCGATCTAAATTAGTGCGCCACCTGGAGGGATCGGCAATTAGCCGTACTCGGAAGGATACTTCCCATTCAAACCCCTATTAACGAAGCAGCGCTTCTGAATATCAATGTTCTCCGATAAGACCGCACGATCGCCGCCGTAGGGATTATTGCGATAGACCTCCATCCACCAGCTTACGCTCCTATGCGCCATTTCGAGCCAGAAAGCCATGGCCAGATACATATCATCGGGATTTGAGCCCGAGAGCCCGATCTAAATATATTTACGGATCGCGCAATGGATCATATTTATCGGGATCATATTTTCTTCGTCGAATAAACAAGCAAAATTCTACGGAGGTGTTCTACACGAATACCACTTTGGTATAATAAACAAACAAAAAAGTATCAAACGGCCTTTTTCAGCTCGATTGTTTGAACGCTTTTGCGGTAGCTCACACCATATCGCAATAGGTAGCTGTGTTAGCTCTTACCTACGCATCGATTTTTCTGTCCGTTTCCCCAATAATGTGGAACTCTGGAATTCACGTGAAGTAAAAGCCACTCCTCTTTGTACGTCTATTTATATGTGTATATACGCGTGTATACGATACGGACCAAAAGTAGTAGAACTAGCATCAGCAATAGCACGAGGGCTAGGGAGAATTCGGAGGGAGAAAAAAGAAGGAGACAGAAGTGAATGGTAGGCTCGGTCTCCATGTCGAACAGAGACCCGACTCGACTCCTCAGCAAAAGCGTTTCGCGGTGACGCGCGCGCTGCTGGTGGTCGAAGTCTCCAGCATCGTTTCACCGTTCTCACTCTCTCCCTCTCTCCTCGTGTCTTTTATTTTTCTTCTCATTCCCTCGCTCTACCGCTTTCCACTTCTCTCCACCCCTCCGTTCTCATCTTTCTCTTCTGCCCTCGCAGGTTTTTCCTCACTCTTCTGGCTGTAAGGCGGGGTGGGCGCGCGCGGTTTAGTATAACTCGAGCGCACCCACCCTCATTCCTCCCACCCTCGTCGTGGGTTTCGGGCTTTCGCCTCGGCACTCGGTGGTCCTCTCGCAGCAAACTCTCCATTCGCCGCGACAAACTATCCTCTTCTCCGGTCGCACTTTGCTCGTGCTTACACACCACTACGTTCTCGACGTACATATATTCGTAGGTACGTTGTGGGAGATAGGGACGACCTCGACGACGAAAGGGAGGAAGAGAAAGAGGTGGAGAGGGATGTAGGCCAGCTGTCGCGAATCGACCGAGGAATCTCTATAAAGCGATACGCGTTCTCTGCCGCTGATGTTCACTCTCGCTCTTCTTTTTCTCTTTCTCTATACCGCCATTCTCTCCAACGGTCCGAAAGCAGTGCGGTCGAAAGTGGAACAGCAAAATGTTTGAATATACGAAACAAAAAATATTCCGTGAATAAGAGATTTGAATTTAATTCGCGACCCTTCGGTTGATCTTTAAATCGATGATCCAATTGCTAGGCGGTGCGAAGTACCGAATCTGAATGCCGATTATCGAGTCTCGAATTATGGGTCGTAAAAAAAAGTTTACCACCCGCGTACCGTTCTACCTAAGGGCGAATCCCGCGCACTCTGTACTCCGTGGAATAGATTTTATCCACGACAGGCTCCTGTAACTCTTGGCGTGTATCGTATATCTCTCAAATTGATCGGATACTGTGAAGTAAAGGGGTCGTAAAAACATTGCGAAGAACCACGCTATTAGCCCCACGAAGCACCCCTTAAATACGAAATAAAAGTAGCATAAGTTTGTTCTTGGAAAGCGTGAGGGGGGCTTCCCCGGGGCGTGAGAAGAGATACAATAGGATGAGGTAGAGGCGAAGGGTGAAAGAGTGTGTGTGAAAGAGAGAGGAGAGCCTTATTTCGAAACGGAGAGTCTGAGAAAGGGGGCAACCGGGGGTATTTCGCCTCTTATCTCATCGGTATCGTGATAAGTAACGACCCTGCCTGTCCCAGGTCCGAAGTATACCACGCTCCCTTATCCCCAACCCTTCGCGTTTAATTCTCTTTCTTTCCGACTCGCGCGCGTCGCGAGCGCGTTCCCTTTCTAACCGGCGCGCCTTGTCCTCATCCTCGTCGGCCACATCTCACGATATAACTCACCCACGGACGTTGGGCGAAGTTTTCCAACGCTTCTCTTCCCGTTCTTCTCGTATTTCATAACAAAAGGATTCGGTTTCGCTCACAGAGATACGAGATAGAAGAATCCAGAGTATTTTTGACGCTTGGAGCAACTGGAATAACCAGTTATTTCCATGGAATCCGTGCAAAAAGTGCCAAGAGCAAAGATTCACGAGGATATATATGGTTCTCAGGTCATAAGCTCCAGGCGTTCTGGAATAGCTATACTATTTTCTTTTTTCCGCATTATCCTTTTGCCGCCGGTTATAGTTCCTGTATCTTGCTCGCCAATATAACTCACGAATGTATACACGTCACATAAACTATATCGAAATATTTTGAACCAAAGCATTTTCGCGTCGCGTGATTTTCCGAGCTTAGCTGCCAATATTTTTCTCAGTCCGACTATTTACGGCCACGGTAACGTTGAATTAGTCGTTTTAAAATCGAACCTTTCAACAAAGCGATATCAGTTTTCTTTTCGATCGTTCTGCCTCTTGTTTTCTCTCTCTCTCTCTCTCTTTCTCTCGCCATCGCTCACGTTTTCGTCACAGAGGAAAAGCGAGTAACGCATGGAAGCTCCTCGCGTATTCACCTAAATTGGATATACCGAGGCATTCATCGCATAGTGCTCCATCGGAAATGCACATTCGCCGAAAGGCGAACCGGCGCGAGCAACCAAAACCCGGATATCTTGTCATTACGAATTGATCGTTGAAACGCCGCGGGATAGTGGTTTTTTCACAATTCTCCATCTCCTTTCCTCCGCCGAATCTCGTTCCATCATATCAGAGATGAAAGATACATCTAGGTAGCAATTCCGAAAATCGGAGGAATTTTCGATCGATCGCTCGTCGATAACTCTGGATCAATCTCGATAATACTCAATCGACGCATAATTTCGTTATCCGTCATAAAACGAGGGTGAAAGTCGTGTGCCCGGTTGGCGCGGGCCAGGAATCATATGATTTTCGCTCTCTTCATCTTCCTCTCGTGGTAAATGGGCCGTGAATAAACGATTTTCGTGAACGAGAGAAGAGTAGAAGGCTGAGCATATAACGAGGATGGTATGGGGAAAAAGAGGGGAAAAGGGGTGGTTATGGCCGGAGGCTCGAGCAAACGCCGGGACGACGAAGCATATCGGGTGCGGAAAGGGGATGTAATGTACTTCAGTGTGAGGAAGAAAAACTTTCTTAGCTTTTCGCAACCAAAAGCCACGCCGCGTATAAGTAGGTTTTGGTATATATAGTCGTATACGCCGAACGCTAAGAGTCGATGTACATATATGTGCAATTGCCGAGAGTCCATGTTTCAGTCAAGGGTTCTACTACCCCTCGCGTGTAACTTTACTCTCTGCTCTAGCAGAAAGGAGGTTGGTCTTTGCTCAAGAAAATATCGGACAGCTTTGAACTGGCTTCTGGTTACGCTGCTACTCGTACCCTTATTCGCGGCACTACGTACGACGTATAACAAATGTATACTGGTCACTCGCTATCGTTCTCGTCTATTCTTTCTCCCGCCCCCTCTCTTTATTTCTCTTTACGCTTCGCTGAAATTGGTGTTCTTAGCTTCTCGTTTTTACCGGGAGACTGTTAGTATTTGTCCTTCACTTACTCTCTGATTGCAGAGCCAACATCTGGTTTCTTTGCACTCCGTTGCACATTTCTCGACACGCCAGGTCTGAAAAATTGTTACTTTTTCCTTGAATTATATTTCAAATAATGCCAGGCTGCGACGTAAAAAATTATCGTCATACCCCCCCGTAGGTTGTTACGGTAGATTCGATTGTTTGAAAAGAGACGGAAACGTCCTTGAAACACGAGGACCAAGTTTGAAGATGTTTACACGGGACACGCTCGTGGTACGGAGTTTCCCGACGTGTCTCTATTAGGGACGCGAGAAGACACTTCACCAATGTCTCCCCGTGCACCTTCGTTCCATTCATTGGTTGCGGCCCCTTACGTCACTTCCGGCAGTTCTCCAGCTCGCGCATACCAGACGAGAGAAAGAGCGAGATAGAAGGAAGTAAAAGGGAGTGATATCGGAGGACTCGCGACAGAACTGGTGCTCGACTGAACTTTACGTCAAATGCATAATATTATCGTGGAGGTACCGGCGGTAAAGACGAGGCTGGAGGAGACGAGGCTCTATCGCACAGATATGCTTTGGGTTGAGAAGTTCCGCGCGGCCTCTACAACCGAGAACCGAAGAGAGTGCCAGAGGAAGAGTTATTCACTCACACTGTACACAGTTCCTCTTCCCCGCAGCATTCGCTCATTCAAGTCCCGCCAACCTCGCTCAGTTCCTCCATCTCCTTCTACACCTCCGACAGCCATCTCGAGATACAATAGACCCGAACGTGGCCTCGTTTTCAATTTCATTTTTAAATGGACTCTCGCGTCCGCAACTTCGTCGCGTTGGAAGGTTCACCCGAAATAACAACAATTTCACGAAATTGTCAATCGTGACACGATTAATCCTCGATATTAGTCAGGTAATAGCGTCGATCAATCGTATCTGGTACATTTGCTTATGCAATTTGAAAAATCTAAAGTGTCTATTTTTCAAGACGATAATGGAAAATACTTTTTCTTCACATTTGTATCAACGATAATAATTAACTTTGCGGATTTTGTAATGTAATAAGTCAACATTTTCCACCTCGGAAATTCTCAATAATTTAGCCCGGATGTTCCTCACGAAGAGGAAATATCAAATTCCATAATGCGATGTAGTTTCAATGTAATATCCATGAAAGTTCTATAATTACGCACGCTCGTGTTTATTGCGAGCTGAGAATACGAGCCCGTCTCGAGTTAATTCGTGCAAAAGTAGATAGCTTTCAACCACGGTGTATACTGGTCCAACTGCCAGAACCAGACTCGGAACCTTCTGCGTCGCCCTTTATCTTCCGTATGAGTGCAAGTATATATATACATATATATAAACGCAAACATCAGGACCAAAATCTCACGACTGTGTAAGCATGCGTTTTCGAGAGGGCAACCATACACGTAAACAACCAACACGCATGAACGAATTCACAAGTATAAAAGCGTAAGCAATCCCATGAATAAATCACCGGTCTTAATGCGTTTTTCCTGCTGCTTTTTCCCACCTAGTTCGCGCCTCTACATATGCTTCGTTTCGTAGAGTCCTTTTGCAGTGTAGTAGATTGAATGAATGAATGAATATAAAATTATATATACGCTCGGTTGGTACAGTCAAATATAACTGATTCTATATGTTTTTATGCACTGGTACTCTCTCTTACCCGAGGTGTATAATACACTAGAGGATCCACATTTCCGCTGTTAAATGAATAATAATCTCGAGAGTCGAGAGACTGTAGAATCGCCTCGAGAGCGACAAATTTTCCTCTCTGGCTCTTGAAGGGTCAAGAGAGCAGATAAGCGAACAAGACGAGAACTCGAGCGAAGTAGGGGCGCGGGGGAGGGGTGGGTTGGAACTGGCGGTGAGGGGCAGAGAAAGAGAGAAATTCAGAGAATGGAGCAGGAAGAAAGAGGAGTGGCAAGCGCGAGATGAGGGCAAAAACGAAGGTGCCTTCACCACGTGTTCACGTGGTTTCTCGCGGTTTAATGCTGAAACGGGAAAATAGTTGTCCATTGCCGATAGCAAAAGGTACTATCTATATTTATATATAGTCACCCATATACACGTAGATGTTAGGAGCGAGCGAGAGGAGGAGAGATATGTGAATAGAAAGCTTTCGTGAACTGAAGTGAGACAGACGACTTGGCATAGATTGATGTCCCTTACTGCACTGCCTCGATTGCCCAGAGTTTCCAACTCTCGTTGGTCACACTATACTTATATATCTACTATAAGTATATATAGAATGCTAGCAACCAGTTTTCGAGCTTACGAGAGAGCCAGGCCAAGAACTAGAGGAATATATGCACCAACGATATACTCGGTATGCCGCTGTATTCTGTGTGTTGCGCGCGAGCTCCAGGCTCACTCTCTTCCTCTCTCTCTCTCTCTCTCTCTCTCTCTCTCTCTCTCTCTCTCTCTCTTTCTGTTTCTCTGTCTATCTCTCTCTCTCTCTCTCTTTACCGTCGACGAAGGCTCTGCCGCGCGCTGCCTGTCATACCAGGGAGGCTTGATGTATTGCGTACGAGGGTGGCTTCATTACTGGCCTACCGATGGCCACTCTTGTTTGCGTATTCTCACCCCTTCTCTCTCCCTCTGTCTCACTCTCGCATCAACCCCATCGCGTATGGAATCGCAAAGCACCGCGAGCGGTGAGAGAGCCTCATCGTTGTCCACATTTCTCCATACTCCCTCACATTCGCTCATACTCACTTTCACATCATCGGTACTTCGGTCGGTATGTGCATACCATTGTGTACAGCTCTATACCATTATAGCTAGCCTACATTAACCATCGCTATGTTTGTACGTGTCTATATATTTTACAACTGCCACTTCGACCTACTAATACTTGCCAGTCTACCGCTATGGGCCTGTCGATGCCAAATTATCATCCAATTCCTTTTTCGTGCGGATAAAAAATGAAAAATTGTCGCATTCACGTCTCTACACCTCGAAGAGTATCAGAATATTGTTTTTTGAGTAAAATCATCATTCATTTGATCTTTAGTGACTAAAGTCTTCTAAAGAGTTGACGCAGTTGTGAAATTAAAGTAGTATATGGTACGTGTCTTTTCCTTCTTCAATTATAGCCAATAGCGAATTGTTTTGAAATAATTTTATTTGGTTAAAACGCAACTGTTAAATTCAGGTTAATGGGGTATGGAAAGCCCGATATGTACATTTGTCTGGCTCGGTCGTCCACTCTGCAGCAGCAGCAGCAGCCTCACGTGTGTACATTCCGATTGCACATCCTTCCTTGCTCTCAGCTCTCTTTTCACCACCGTTTCTCTTTCATTTCCCTCCAAGTATTCTCACTAGAATTTGACGTCACGGAGATACTAAAGTATTTGATTTCTCTCTCTCTCTCTCTCTCTCTCTCTCTCTCTCTCTCTCTCTCTCTTTCTGACTCTCACTTGTGCTCTCCTCCTTTTACGCTTCGTAGTTCTGATAAATTCACCGGGTAAGAATCTTCTGCCTGTACTCTCGCAGATAAGGTGCGAGAGCTAAAACGCTATCGATATCGAGACGTATGCATGTAGATCCCGTCTGTCAGATACAGAAAGGCGACGAAAGATGGAGAGACGAGAGGTGTATGGCGGGAGAAAGATATGTGGATGGAGATTTCAGAAATGTTTGGATAGACGTTTCGTCCGATCATCGCAGCTTTAAAACGAGGGAAGTTTCGATACGCGCCCGTCTTACATATAGAAAGTCCATACATATATTTATTTATTTCGTATATATTAGCATATGTACGTGAATCGATATAGATATAGAATAAGTCGAAGATAATCTGGATTTTTCCTGATTTTTTCAACCTCTAGACGATATAGCAAACTCTAGATTTGCGAATACAATATTTAAATAAAGCCTTTTCGATTTCACTGTTTATTAAATAATAAACAGTGAAATTGATGAGGATTTAGTTAAATACTCAATTATAATTAATCGTCATCCATTACCCATAATTTGACTAATGGGTGACGAGATTTGATCAATATTTTAACAATGGATGATGGAACTTCATTCAGTACCAATGGTGGATTATTTTAGTAATGGCTTTACATTTTATATTTTAATAGCTATACCCGCGGCCGGGCGTATTCGAATGTAACGTAGTACATAAACATTCCGAAGCGATCTGTAAAGAATTTCGAAGATTTAAGATTTGAAACAAACAAACATGTACATTTTTGTTGATATATTATAGATAACAGATAGATAATAAATCGTAGATCGAAATGTAATAATTATTATTTCAGCAGCAGCCAATTGATAAAATTACAAATTCATAATCGCACTTTTCAATGTTATAAGCCCCTATTCTTGTTCCAATCTCCTTAAATTCTTTCTATGTAGAATTCGCTGATAGAAGATAAAAAATGTGCAATTCTTTGATACGAAGTATCTGCGAGCTGGTATGTATTCTCAGGAGCGCTATTGGGTGACGTCTTATCGTGAAAGTACCAATCCCCCCTACTGCCATTGCCTGCCACACCGGGCCATATACCGCCGCCACCACGATCTCTCTCATCCCTTGTTTTATTGCTTTCGCTCTTCCTCGCTCTCTCTCTCTCTCTCTTAAATTTCTCCGACCTGCAATTCTCCGACTACGAGTCTCGTGAAAAGTCACACGGCGATGAAACCGCGCGAGGAAATACGAGATTTCCGATTCTACGGTGTATTCGCTTAAAGGAAAATTGAAACGGACCTGCGGAGAACGAATCTTACGACATCGACAGGAGGTGATTGAGAAGGGAAGGAGGACGAATGTTTCTCAGAGAAAGAAGAAAAAAGAGCGGGGATGGAGAAGACGTGGCTGCAGTTTGCTTCAAATCTGATATTGGGCTGTTGACCACGACAGCTCTACTCTTGTTTCTTATTCGCTTTGGTAAAGAACAGCAGAGACCGAAGGCCTTCTCTCTCTCTCACTCTCTTTCATTCTATTCTTTCTTCTTCCTCTCTCTTTCCCTCTTTCTCTTGTTCGTATCTGCCATACTGCGGTGTGGTGAGGAGAGCGGAAAGAAAACGCGGCTAAGCGAAATCCGATAATCGCGTTGGCTCGTGGAAACGTAGATTGGATGATTCCCGGGGCAAACGGGTAGAGGAAAAGGAGTGAGTTGCCTCCCTCTCTCTCTCTCTCGCTCTGTACCCGTTTTTCTCCTCACCTTTTCTTGGTTTCTCTCGCTATTCTCTCTTTGCACTTCCGAGGATAAGAATATAGCAGAGTACACACATTACACGGAACCATAAGAGTTCACGCGAGCAATGTGGAGACAGGAAGAGATAGAGAGAGAGAAAGAGAGAGAGGAGGAGAGAACGCACACATATTCGTTTGGACAGTGAAAAAATTTGAGAACAAATAGAGGCTAAAGTCTTACCCTCCTTTTTCCTTTCGTACACTCTCGTTTACTTAACTTAAAATAAGCTTTTTTTTTTATTTACCGCAGCAATTTCTACTTTGTCAAAATAAAAAATGTGTGAGTGAGATTATACGCATCCAGATGCTGCGCTAAATATAAAACTAAGTACTAGAGAGTGAAAAAGTTCATGCTTTGTAAACTAAAAATATGTCTCCTTGAATTGCAAAACTTCGTCCGTAGTCCGAACCTGTAATCGATCTACCCTCTTGTATGTTTTTCACTGTGCTTCTGTTGGAAAGAGTCGTTTTTAAAAAATACTGCACATGCATGGAAAACGAGATAAGCGTGTTGAGCACGTGCGATAGTGTCATTGGAAATAGCTACACGAGAGGAATTCAACGGAATGGCAACGCTTGCGAGGTGAGGTAAAAAGCGACGGAGGCGTCGGTGAAAGCGGTTCTTCGAGGAATACATGTATTATTTTTTGTTCATCCTCTTCTTCACCCTTTGCTCGTACTATCGTACGTTCATCTTGGTGGTTCGCTTGCACGAGTACCCCTTGTGTCTCTCTCCGTTTTTCTTTAGTTTTATCCTCGTATCCCGGATGTCGCCCTTGCCGATGGTGGCACAAAATACCACCATGACAACTGCCCAATGTCTATGGGAGAACAACAACGACTCTCGTGCAGTTGTACGAAATTTGTGGAATAATCGTCGTTTTTCAAATTTCTCAATTAACTCGTTTAATAATTACCTTCTGTACCTACTATTTGATTCAAACATACGAAGGGCGAACTTTGGTATCAACAACATTTAGAATTACACGCCGAACACTCCACAAATTCCATACACTCGACTCGCTCCATATCCACTGTGCACTCAACACACTCCATGGACACCGTGCGTCCTACACACGCGACAGACTGCATACAGCACACACATACGGTACTCAGCATGCGGGTAGGGGTGGTTACGATACAGATGCAGCAGGACCACTCTGAAATGTTCCATGCATTTCTGTTACAGATTTTGCTTTCAATGTGTCTTTTCGCGTGGATTTTCTGGGGAAAGGAAAACTGTGTAACATATCTTTGGTGCAATTTAATACTGCAGCTGTTATCGATTCGCTTTATCACTAAATGTTGAAAATCTTTAAAAATGACTTAACAACTTAGCGAAGTTACGTCGAGCTTTCGTGTCGTCTCACGTACGACATTACGAAGGATCAAGTAAAGCCGGCAATCTTTTTGGTATTGTCTACCGCACCAGACACATGGGTCGCTGGTTTTTCGTGACTTTAGCGAAATGTCTTATATCACTGAGATCGTCGTCGAAAGACTCTTGAATTTAACCCATTTTTACTCATATATATATAGGTATATACATGCATGGATGTATACATTATATAACTTTGGTGCATTTTGTCGCCGTATGGCGTACGATCTGTCCTCTCGTTTCGCTTCTAACTTTCTCCTCTCTTTTTTCTGTCTCGCGGCGCAGTTCACTTTTCTATTCTTTCATACGTGATTTTTCTTATATTCCAATTTGTTCAACGATGTACGAAACTACTAGGGCTCGCGGGCATGCAGCAGGGCGGAGAAATAACGAACGTTCCTTCGTACATAGCATAGAGTCCATCTACTATATATCGATGGTCTCTGGATATACATATATATATCAATGGGGAGCAACGGAGTCAGGAACGTTTGCCTTATTCCCACGTGTGTGCTCTCCCTCAAGCTACCGCAATAAAAGATTCTCTATATTTCTTCCCTGTATACGCATGTACTATACCTACAACATATGTGTACTTGTATCGATTATTGGCTCGTATCCAGGAACAAGAGGCTACGTGAATTTTCCTATCCTTATGTTTCCCAGTTTTGGTCCTGCAGTGTACTATTGCTCTATTATACATGAAATTTATATACAATGTATATAAATATATACGTGTCCGAGGGGTGTGGTTAATTGTCTGTTGTATCACTGCCAGCTCGTTTCTACGTCACTTCAACGACACCAGAGGGCACCACCGTTGACGCGCACTCGCGGTTTCTCGCTTCAATCTCGCAAACGCCAATAATCGAAAGAAAATATTTTCCGCCACCGACGGTCAATTCCGGACAAACACGTTCGAAGAATCGCACTTTTTCCCCTCGTTCCGAAATCTACCCAATGTATGCCTCGTATCCCCTTACCCGACATTCGGAGACGTCGAAGGGAATGAGAAATGAAAGGTTGTGTGTGTCTCTGTTTGTATGTACGTGTGCGTGTGTGTACCTACTATCGGACTTCTTCATCCTGTCTTTCTATATTCTTGCAACCTCGGGAGTTCGTGACCTTTCGACCCTTTAATACTGTACAGGAACCTCGTTGAAAAAATCTTGCTATAGGCATTTTTGCTATATGTTAACGATACATTGAATTATAGTTCGTGGCTTGGATTTTTCGAGGAAACTAAATTCAATAAACTAAATGAATTTTTCTATACAATGTATAATGTATGAAAAAACGTGGGATATACTTCCGAAAACCCCCCACCTCCGATTGAGCTGTAATTTTGCACACTTATGTTTTGTGGCCTTCTGAGCACGAATATGAACATGAAAATTGGCGCAAATTTGATCTTCATATTAAAAATTCAAAAAAATAGATTTTGAAGGCGTTTTTCTATGTTATTTCAAGAACTACTGATTGGAGACTACAATGTTTCCAACAAAAGTTGTAGATTATGTAAAAATACACATTTTATGTTCAAGACATTTTTTTGTACAATCAATTTTTTTCAAGCAAAACGGGATTCATTTAAAAATCTCGTTCTCGTGCTGGGGGGGCTCCGCCCCCTCCACCCCCGCAGGGGCTCTGCCCCTTGGCCCCGCCGGGGGGTCCCCCCCCGGACCCCCCCGTGGGTGCGAGTTGTAAGTAGTTCCAGTACCCAACAGTTAGTTTCAGTTGAGACTCGTTCCAGTAGCCAACAATTCATCGACAAGTCAGGGAGATATAGATATACCGCGCATGCTAAAATCCAATTTTCAAAATTTAATTTCTCGGAAACTATTGGCACGCGCCAAAAATCCCTTTAGGGGTTGTCTTAGAACATCAAAAGGAAGGTCTGTGCAAATTTTCAAATCGATCGGAGGTGGGGGGTTTTCGGAAGTCCACCCAAAACGTGAAATACGTCGACTGTGTTTCTTCAAGGGTTTTCGTTTTAACTGTTTTAGGAAATAAGCACAATTTCAGCTTGGAGAAAGCTAGCGGATCCGAAAAAGTTCGCTGCAGGAAGCAGAGATAGAGAGTGAGGGAGAGGGAGAGAAGGGAAGTAGGAGATTGAGGGAGTTCGTACAACGCGCCTTTGAAGAATTTCATTATCGCCATCCGCGAGTTTGGTAGAGCAAGACGGACGTGAGCCTGGGAGGGATGGAAGACGCGCCATTTGGAGCGTGCTGAGTTACAAAGCGCGCGCCATCGGAGCCACGACGAAATAGGGACGGAGAGAAAGCGAACTCATTCGTTTATTTCTCTCGTTCTGAGTTTACCAGCGCCCCTCCCTCTCTCTACTCTTCCATATTTTGCAATTTGCCTCGTTTTACACTTTTTCTGTCCTGTGAGTAAGCACAGTAATACCTACATGAAAAAACGTTAATTAAACGTATTTAGTAAGTATAGAAATTTTTGTTTTCGATATGAAAAGTTCAAGTGGCCAAAATCATTCACATCCCTTCGCGAGTAAATATCAACTTTCTATGAAAGATATTTTCAATAATTTAGAGTTTGGGCGGGTTTCGATGGTCCTACTTGCTTGAATACATTTTAAGAGGAGATGAAAAAAAAAATTTATAAATAATTTCTTTGATAATATATAAAATGACCTTACATCGGTATTAACGAACATTTGTGAAAAATAAAGTCCCAAAACGAACATGTTTTTGAAAAACATGATAAATTATTCGTATAGCGTACGAAGATAAAGTATGGCGCGTATAATTGGACTCGAAAGCTATGACAGTCTGAAATTGGACAAAATCGGGGGTAGGTATATTCAATAGCACACAAATTAAAACTGGCTAGCTTCCACAGTCGCACGAAATGTGAATAAGTTATGAAAAATCTATGCTCGCATCCTGTCTGTACTTTGAGGAATCCGTACGATTTTGACGTTTCTCATTCCACGGGGTTCTGTCTCGAATTTCGTATTCCCTTGCAGGCTGTTGCTACCGGTGCTCCAATGCTGCCGTAAAAAAAGCTATACGCCGGTGCCAGTGCCACTGCCGGTGCGTTTATCATTCTGGCTTCGTTCGAACGGACAGAGTAATCCTGCGGACTTGCACGAGGGATGGTGGGCGAGAGGATTGGTCAGAGGGGCGGAGACGAAAGTACGAGGTAGAGAGAGAGAGAGAGAGAGAGAGAGAGAGAGAGTTAGATAGAGGGAGAGCGGGTTGAAATGGCAGGCGGAACGAGCAGATGCCGCCCATGAGGCTGCTGCTGGTGGTGCTAGGGACGCCGCGTTGTGCGAAAAAAGAGTTGCTGCTGGCAATAATTTAGAGCACCTAGGTATATATATAGTAATAGACCGATATACGCTAACATCAGCCGACAGCTATAGAAATTCAAAAAGAGAAAGAACTCGAGGGAATTTCGAGCGTGTACGCGAGGGTGTGCGAGTGCCGAATCGTCCAGGTAGAAAATCGGCACCCGTAGCTGATTTTTGTAGGAAATATGAGACCGTGAAGCGCGATTTTTCAAATAATTTTACTTCACTATCGTTATGAATTTTTTCCGTTGAACTTTTTGATGAAGCAATATTTGATTTTGTGCGAACGACCAGTGTTCTCCGTAAATTAAATAAAAGTCGAATGAATATTTGTAACGTAGTTACGTAGGTTCTTTCCACCTCCTTCGTCAAACTCTACCTGCCCTTGTTTGAAAAATACTAGCGGAGATTTTTTTTTTTTGATGAATCAATTATGACCACCGTGCGACCAAATCGTTGTGGAAAAAAGAGTCGCAAATTAATTTCGAATAGCCAATAATAATGTTATGCAGTTATTTGCCCATAGCAAATATTAATATTCTTTGGAATTATTATTTGTAATCGACGTCTTAAAAAAATGTATTAATAGAATTAATTGATTTGTTTACCATTTTATCATTGAATATCGCGATAATATTTATCAAATAGATGACAGATAATGATCGATAATTTCTTGTCTGGCCGTAATAGCCATCGACGTATCTATATTCGAGGGCCATAACTGCGGGTAGCCTCGGCTCGACGTAACATTTTTTTCCTCGAGTTGATCGATAGAGCCAGACACCTGTAGGCTGTAGGGTTTTTGTTTTATGGATAACCACGTAAAAAGTCCTTACGTTTCAACAAAGTACAACCGCACTTGCGCTTACACCTTACTACATGTATTAGTTTCTCTCGTCGTGGTGACAGAGCAGAAGTTGTTGGGCGTCGGGCCAACAGCCTCGTGAGCTTTCGCGTTAGTGCTTATATATACATATGCAACACACTCGACGTTAGGTTGAATGCCTTTTGTTCGAAATTTTTAATAAAGCGCGACGGGAAAGCCTCGTTGGTGTATTATGAGAACGTGAAAACAACAAACAAAAAAACACGCAGATTCTTATTGTTACGCTCAATTCGCGGTGTTCTCATTTCACGAGGTATTTCTTTCGAGAGAAAAAAATTCGTAGCAACGAGACACGAACATCTTAAAACGCAACAATCAGTTTCCGATGCTTGTTCCTCACTTCATTTATTTTTATCTTTTCCTCATCTTCTGGCGAATATATCTCAATTCCAAAAAATCTCGTAGTCCGCGATTGCCCTCTGGAAAATTTGCATAGAAATTATGCCATCAAAGGTTAGACGATTGATTTTCGTCACAATATAGTAATGGACATAGATATTCGTGACAGTTCCCAAATATTCTCCGGAGTTTCACCGGATTTTCGTGGTATTTCCCGCTTGGTTAATAATTATGAAGACCGAGCTTTTGGGTTGGAACGTCTATCGCTGCTTGGCTATACGTCGGTGAAAGCTTTCGTTCTAAGTCGTCGCGGTTTATTCATAACCCGAGACGAGATAGGAACCACATCCCACCGGAACGGTAGGAGAACACCGACAGTACACCATTCTACAGATCCGTTCGTCTCTCGAACAGATTCGCGGTCGGGCAACCAGCAAAAGCACCAATGTGGTACCGAAGCTCTTACATACAACCTGACCACCTCTCCAGAACCGTGGTTTTATCGAACGTGAACTATGCAATTAAGGATATACCTTAGAGGGTATACGGGAGCCCGAAGCGTCGTGAGACATGAACAAAAATACGAGAAAAAGGCGAAGAGAGTGAGAGTAAAGAGTGACCACGAATTAAAATTATGTTCCTAAAACCCCTTTGTTTTTACATAAACTTTTAGGATCTAGAAAGAGAGCTCATTAGCTTATTTATATACTTAAAAAATAATATTTTTGAAATTTCGCCGGATAATGACGACGTCTTAAAAACCTCAAATTTTCCAATTCTTAACAAATAAGTCAAGTTTACTACGACCAAATTTAACGATTCCGACGTTTTTTTTATTTTGCTCATCCTTCTTTCCTTCCTTCCTGTCACTCTTTACCCTTCTCCCTTGCAGTACCAATTTATAATGCAACTAGCTAAATTGCAGCCTCGACGTTTACACGAACTTCCATCCACGTTCCTTCTTTCGGTTACGCACGGTGGATTCCCGATTTCCGTGATACATAGTACAACCAAAGTACACCGGCAGTACCGACACGAAAAACTTTTTTAATTGAAGCGTTAATCAATTTTAAGGAAGCCTTCGATTGGTCAACCGGTGCACCTGGCGGGCTTGCGTACCTCCAAAGTTGGAGATCTAGCCACGATAGTCTTGCAGGGTAAAGTTTTTCGCAAGGTGAGAGAAGCTCGCCCAAGAGCTTACAGTTCCGGTGATAGAGCGTAAAAAACTGGTCTGGAAGGAGAGAGAGAGAGAGAGAGAGGGGGAGAGAGCGGTCGCTCTCTTGTCCGGCACGGAAATTGAAGCTTCGCTGGGCGCTCGATGCTCCAACAAAGGAGGCCGAACTTTGTTTCTCGCAGGATACGAAGAATTTTCGAAGAGAACCTTACATAACAATGGAGTCGCGGCGTATTCGGTAGAGCACAGCGGGTCTAAGGTTTTCTCGCCAGAACGAGTTCCGAGCCGTATTAAGGTACCTTTTTTTCATCGACGTTCGTTGTATTTCTTTATTTTTCCGACGATGCAGCGGTTGAGTTCGTTGAAGCGTGATGTTAAAAGGCGCCCTAGCGCGATTATTTGACGGTCCATGAAAAGGAAATCAGCACATCAGTCTTTCGGTTTGGTCGAGTTCATTGTGTGGGCGATCAGCGGAGTACAACATTTCGTATCGGTAACTTTTACGAAAGCTTTTTCTACGCGATTTTTTTTTTTTTTCAAGAAAGTCCATATTCCGGTGGGGATAAAGTATGGATATCGAGGAGGAAATTTTGTGCCGGGCATATTTCTTTTTTAGAGGGTTGGTATCAATCCGGTCGATGAATAAGATCTCGGAAAATTGTATATTGAATACGTTACTCTTCGAGACGCATTGGTACGTATAATGATGGATCACCGAATTCACAGAAGGAGGAGAGTGGGTAAGAGATTCTTCAATATCCCTGCTTGGTATATGAATTTTTTAAAAAGAAACCTATATCCATAGACCCGATACGCGTATTGCGCGTGATCCATTAGTCTCGAGTTGAATTACTCGCCTTTTTTCGAGATCGTAGTGACAGCGCTATGACGAATATTACCGGCAATTAAAATATTCACGCGTCATTAAACATTAACGATCGACGACCTGTAAAAAGTGTGGTACGATGAGAAGAAAAGTACAAATTGGGCGAGACTAAAAATTGCAAGTTCCACAATGAGAAAATTCCGAGCATGCAAATTGCCGAAAGCTCGGAGTGAAGAAAAATGTGAATGGAAAGCGGAAAAAGAAGGTGAATACGGGAGCCTCGTTGCTTGTTACCGCGGAAGATCTAACGTACCTAGATGTTCGAGCAAAAGTGTGTGAAAGAATGAGGGAAAACTTTGTGCGGGGGGATGAAGAGGGAGAGACAGAGAGAGAGAGAGGAAGCGAGAAAGAGAGAGACAGAGACTCAGTACGCACAAAGAAAGGAAAACTGGAAAAGTTTATGTCATGCCGATCGAGCTCAGACGAGAGAAAGCCCGAAGTTCGGAGATACTCACCCCTCCCCCTCCTTCTTTCTTTCGAGGGGTTCGATATACATATCCATATACTACGCGCAGGGGGTTAGACGAATATATACGTAGAGCCCAGTACGCCGTTCGCAACGGCAACACTTCCCCTCTATTCGGCCAGGAATAATTCTATAGAGATGCGCGATTATCGCATTCCCTCGTTCTCCCTCGGCATTTCTCTTTGCCTCGCTGTCACGGTGGGTATTACCATTAATAATGCTGAAAACATTTCTCGTCGTTACCAGAAAAAAAAGAGAGTGAGGGTGAGAGAGAGAGAGAGAGAGAGGGCAAATGAAAGAGAGCGCGAGAAGGAGAGAGGGGGAGAAAGAGAGAGTAGAAGGGAGGATTTGCCTACGGCTGAGGTATACCGCGAATACATAATGTTACGGCGGCGAGTTTATATAGATATACATATACCACATATACAGTGAGAAGTGGTGAGAATTTCGGATTGGGGTTGGGTTTTCACTTTCCATCCCTCTTTCTCGTCGTTACCCTCAACCGGATGTACCGTTTCACTCTCAGTCCTCTCTTTCATCGTTTTCCAAGCAGTTTCGCAAAGGGACGTAAATTTGGCGGCATGCGGAGGTAGTTTCGGCCACACCTCATATTTTCACTGTCATTCCACCCCTATTCCTGCTTCTCCCTTTGTATCGACTGTTATCCGACAAAGGAGCGTAGCCCGTGTCAATTAACGCGTAAATTGACGCGAGTTACGCTCGTTCGACACCCGAGATGCAATCATAGCGAGATTGATCTCGTTTATTTCCCATCAGCCACCCCCAACGAGAACGTTTAATCACTTCTTTTTTGTCCTTCGTGCGTGAACGAAATGTCGTGGGAGAAGAGGTTTCTTTTGGAAGGAACTTCTGACATTTTGCTCCGACTCCTCGAGCTCGAGGATGTAATCTTTCTTTTTCACTGTCGTAGGGGAATAAAGGGAGCCGATTATGTTGAAGAGTCTGCTTCCAGGGTAGAGTTGGTTTGCTGAACCGTCGAACAAAGGGCGCCGCTGGACACGGGAAAAACAAAACAAACTTAAAAATGGCACTCTCGGACGAACGAGGGTAAGCGACAGGCGAGCCTGAGATTCTATAACTTTGGCATGGGTCCGAAGGAGGCAAAAGAAGGTCGCGGAAAGAACACTCAAGTGTCCGGAGGAAATGAAAAAAAGGAAGGAGGGCACACGAGTAGGATCGAGCTCGAGTGAAGGATTTCATCAATTTTACCCGATCGGTATCTCAAAGTATACACGAGATAACAACACAAGAAGGTGCTTTCGACCGAAATGTTCACATGTTTGTTCACCTGTGAAAATATACTTAGAAACACTTCAAACAAAAAATCTTCTTGTCATCCCTAAGGATCAATGCTCCAGAGAAAATTTCATCGTACTTCGTGTTCCTGTCGACAGTATAAATAACCTCGCGGCATTTTCCGGAAAAGTAAGTTTTTCAAGAATAAACTTTGGGGTAAAAAAGAAAATAAGCTAGAATAAACATAAAAAAAGGAAAAAAACGAGGATATGAAAATCTTCGAGGACAAACATGCGGGCTTTGACGACGGGCCGTTTTCGTGTGCCATGTCGTTGAAAAAACATGATATAGCTGAGCTTTAATAACTTTCCTGGCAGATTCAAAGGACAGGAAGGCTTGGAAGGTCCGGCGGATGAGAGAAAAAAAGATCGATAGGGGAAAAATATCTCGTGGGTTTTCGTGACCGTGTGTGCGACGTCTAGTCGCTGCTACACGAAATACGGCATGTATATGTAGTAGGGTTCTTGTTGCCGGGGACGCGATGGGCGAACGTTGGAAAAATCTTGGCTGGAAAAAAGGCGAGATAAAGAGAGGGAGAGACAGCATGACTCAGATATATATATACCGAGAGAAAGAGAGAGAGAAAGAGAGACCAAGAGGATCGGTGGAGAATAGGGCACGCCATGAAAAGGAGAAGTACAGCGGGAGAAACGAGAACGCGGATGAGAATAAAAAGAGGGAATCCACGAGGCGGATTACCTGGGCTACCCGTCTCTCACGTCCGGCTAATTCATTGCCCTCGTTGTCTGTCCTGGAAGCTCTACTGTGAGCCTGGCCGCGTTTGCTTCTTCCAATTCTCTTCCACCTTTTCTCTCCCCTCTCTCGTTTCACTGTTTCTCTCTTCCTTCGTCTATATGCCATTTCCGATTTCCTCTTTTTCTTCATTTTCTTCTCGCATTTTGTTCCTCTCAGCGGGCTCTCTTCCCATGTACTATTTCCGTCTCCACTACACGGACTATGCAGTTCGCTACCAGTTCACCACTTTCGATTCTTTCTCTTTGCCTTCACTATTATACGCTTATTCTCTTGGCCTTTGTCACCGAACCCTCGTTCCGGTCTGGTCAGCTCGACTAGTTCGATGTTCTCCCACATAGTCAGTTGTTTTCTATCTCTATCTTTATTTAACTTTCTCTCTCTCTCTCTCTCTCTCTCTCTCTCTCTCTCTCTCACTCGATCCCTTTATCCATCTCCCTCAGTGCTGGTCGCCCTTTAGCCTTTCGAAAGGATTCACAAAGGTAGCGCTGCTCGTGCACGCGGTAGTCCGACGCCAATGCTGCCAGTAGTTTAGCCATCCCGGCTGACCAGCGAGAGGATTTACTACTGACGCTTATATCCGCGCTCGCACGACCGTTTCTCGAACATCCCTAGACCCTCGGCGTTTTCCTTTTCTTTCGCTTCTAATCTTGCTCTCTGGCTAACTAATGAATCTACAAAATGTCGGACGTGAATTGCAATATACTCTGCGTCTTCGTGATAAAACGTGGCTTAAATAACATCGGATTAATGGCAACGTATAAGTTCATTATTTTTCCATATAATCAAGAATATATTCTTAATTTATATTCTTCGTTATTTTCTACACAATCAAGATCGTAGAATAAATAAACAATATAAAACGAGAATTAGCAAATAAAAAGAATTTTTTTTCTTTTTACTGTAGTACCGTGTCCGTCCGCTTTTCCTCATAAGAGCACGTGGAATCGTATGAGAATAAAAAAAGTGAAATAAAAATAAAAATACAATCTATATGGAGTTACAGCTCTGCTGCGAGTTTCCATTGATGCAATTGATTTATTAATAGAGACCGTGGGTATCAGTTTCGTTCATCCTCCTACGTTTTCACCCTCCTCTCGTCTCCCACTTTTTCCAACATGGTCACATACCCACACGTGAAAACAGGAAGATTCATACGTATATAAAATTCTCGATTTTACGATTGGTAAATTCATCGAGTCAAATCCTTCGTGGGAATAAAATATCCCGTCATATACCTATATGTATATAAGGGCGAATATACAAAAGTTGGGCCACTTTTGGCCAAATTTTGTTGATATAGTTTTCAACCACATCTTATATATATTTTGGCTTGAGTACATAGTTTGTACCATCAATATACTATCCTATGACGGGCCAGTCACTTTTTTAAATATTTTGCGAGTTATTTGTATTTTTTTAAATTTCACTGCCAACGGACTGACGAGGATGGCACAGTACTGATTAAGAACACTATTTCGTATGAAATATAAGGTTTACTGTAACTTTGAGTATTTTGAAATACAAATATCTTACAATGTAATAAAGGCGCATATTTAATGAATTAAATCACATTAGTTAGTGTTAATATTACCTCTAAAACTATGTAATACTGTAAATATGAACTACAACAGTGTTCAAAACAGCCTTTTCATTTTATAATGTTCAGTATCACTTTGAAGTAGTTGCCTTAACATTAGACAATTCTGAGAAATTAAAATTAAAGCAAAAACGAAGTTGCCTAAGCAGTAAGGTATTTTCCATCACTAGGTAAAAATTGCGAAATATAATGACCATTTGTTAAAAATAAACAAAAATAAATTAAAATTTCTCAATGGTGGGCAGTGATGAGCAAATTGATCGCAATATTTTGAGCCCAGAAAAGATTCCGGTCGTACTTGGATAACTTAGAAATCGTCAAATTAGTGTTTGTTATGAAATTGTTTAATAACTTTTTTTTTAATAATTGCTACCGCTAGAGCAATTTTATATTCTTGATGAGCAAATTGCGAGCAATTTTTTGAGATATAATTCATTGAAATTGCTTCTAGTTCGGCGCTAACTTGACTCATGTTACAAATTTTGAGAAAAGTTACTCTCAATTCACCATCTTCATTATCAACAGAAGAACAGATCCCTGAATAAGGATATTCTGCTCTTCGTGCTACATATTTAATCAAAATATAGGCACCACAGTTATAATCATTTCGCAAACAAATGATTGCACACTATAACAAGTAATAAACTCGATCAGAAATAAATAAATCATCAGTTCCCTGGTAACACGGCAGTCCTTTGGTGCAATCTCAGACAGCGGACTGACGACAAAGTACTGACGAATAGGACATTAATTTGAGATTATACTAAAAACTTATGTGTTTATCAGTATTTTTAATTATAAAGATGGTATATTTTTACAAATTACATGTAATCATGCATAAATTTAAAGAAAACATAGGTACTAGAGGAAATAAAGGATTACCAGAGTACTGACAATTTGACTGAATCAGCATGTGCACACGCGGTAACAACGACGCTAGCACTTGCCTCGACATGGCTGCCGTCAATATGGTGCGCTTTGCAGTTAACTTTAGTACCAACATTCAACACTGAACAATGAGTTGATCGTAGTTCGGCAATATTTTGGGGGAATTTCAAATTTCAACTTGGCACAAAGGACTGATGGGTAAAAGTGATGACAAAGTTTGTAAATTTTTAAAAAATAGCTTTTTACAGATTCTATAAATAAACGTGTGAATTATATTAATAAATGTTTTACAGAATATATAATAATAATCAGATTAACAATAAACACGGAATATTTTGTTATACAAGCTCCTGATTAAGCGTTTTTGTGATTATGACACGCCAGGGTACTGATGTTTTGAGCATTCATTGCGTTATTTTACTAATTAGCTTTTGAAGTATGTAATTCAAATTGAATGGATACATGGCGAGGATCTAGGAATTTCATAATATATTGTCGCAGAATAAAGTGCATAAATATTTTCGTATTTATTGGCCGATGACAGCGAGTTGCCCAATTTTTGTATATTCACCCATAAATATATACATACCCACAGACATTTCTAAATTCATGTGATTGAGAGAGGAAAAGTCAGAGGATTCGAACGATTTGAAGAATTCGCAAAAGTAAAAAGATAGGAGTATAAAGGAGAAACCTCGTAAATCCGACGTATGTCGGTCGATCGTAGAGCAACGCGAGAAAACGCAAGAGAGAGAGAGAGAGAGACTTTTAGGGCTAGTTATACTACTTCCAGCCCCGCGTTCTACGCTCGAGCCGGTGAGCCGGTTTTTCAGGGACATATTTCTACTGGCGCACTCGTCGCGACGCACCGAAATTGAGACGATAAAAGAGAAGGGAACATCACACTTTTGACGGTGATAAAACGGCGCACGTTGGTATCGGAAAGCATCGCGAGGCGAGTCGTCGTCACGATTTCCCGAAATCGATATCCTTGAAAGAGGGGGGGGGGGGGCGAGCTTGGTACGAGAAAGGAAGGGATGACGGTCAATGTGGGAGGGTACTGACGTATATACATCCAGGTTGATTTCAGTAAATGTAGTTCACGCCAGCGAAATGGGACGTCGGTATAATATTGGATACTTTGAACGATAGATTCACTTACGTTACGGTAGTGTCGTTCACTTTTATGTATAGATACCTATATTTCTCCGATAGGGGGTAACAGATAACGTTCGAGATTCGGGATCGCGAAGAAGCCTGCTAAGACCGGAGGGTGAGATTTCAAAAAGCTCACCTCGAGAAATATTCGCTCCACTTTCCGTAAATTTCAGTGTTGCCGTCGTCTCTCGATCGCGATGCTGAGAGACGCGATTGTGGATCACTGCAGATGATATCTGCAGCGAACGGTAGCAGCGGGAGTAATACGTATACGTATAGAAGTACCGAGGATACGATCAGCTACCGCTGCTACGTCAACTCGTTGCTTCTCTATTGTACGTTCACACACACACACACACATACGTTTCACCAGTTTTACGATGCTGAAGCTTAATTAGTTCTATTATTTGTTTTTATTTTCTTTATTATACGTGGATAAGAGAGAGCTTATATATACGCTTGTCAGTGACGTAGAGATCGACGAAAGGACTGATATAACGTTGCCAGTGGTGACAGAGAGGAAGACAGTGAAAAAGGGACGAAGGGGAGAGAAGAGGAGCGCGTTGCGCCCTACTGGTCGGCAGCGAGGAGGCATCGCCAGCGAACGAGAGAGCCGCGACAAAACGTGACTCTCACTCACTCTCTCTCTCTCTCTCTCTCTCTCTCTCTCTGCCTCTCTCTCCGTCACTTTTCATTCCCCGCGAACACGCTCGCTCTCGCACCACTATCTAGATTAAGGCCGTCGCTCAAAGTAATTATCCAATCGACTCGAGCCACGCGGTATATACACGAGAGAGCCGAGTGATCTAGCGATTCAACGAGCGAGGGAGCGAAACTATAGCGAGCGAACTACTCAACGAGTGATTCAGAGAGAGCGAGTGAGAGAGGGAGGGAGAGCGAAGGAGAAACAGAGAGCCGTTCTTGCAAGCTCACGAATAAGTTTACAGGGAGGCAAATCGCGAGAAGGATTATCGCTTCGGCGAAACCAGCCAAGCCAGGATATCGTAGACTATATGCTCAAACTAAGAAGAATGGTAGATATATATATACCACATATATATATATATATATAAATGTGGGTATAGCAGGTATATAGCCTCATATCTTGTCTGTAAAGACCCGCTTCTCACTCGTACACCTCCGCTCTCTCCTCCTCTCGATCAACTAAACACACGGTGCAAAGTTCGTTACATGTTTAATTGTCTTTCGCGAACCTTCCATCATAGAGCAATTTCCGTGTTAACGAGTCACTCGAAGAATTATTGAGGTGAATTTTTCGGCTCGTTTAGTCCTCTTCTTTTTCTTCCCTTTCTTCCCTTATATTGATCAATGAAACGAACGAAATTTTCTGAGAATCGAAGAAGGTGCGCATCCCTGAACACTCGATTTTTTTTTCTTATTCTCTCTCTCTCTCTCTCTTTCTCTTCTGGGTCTGTTTCGTATATCGGATAGTAACGTCTACGTGTGTGTTGTCGTCGTTCGTCAAGGAGAAAGAGGAGAGCGTCGAGCGCAAGAAAAATCGAGGTCGGCTTTTACCGAAGTACCCTAGTTCTCTCCCACACGCGTCTCGTCGAATGGGATTGTCGATCTTCGTCGTCGGTGGCGGCAGCTCGACGCCTCGCCCAAAACGCCGAATCTCATGGCATCCGGAAAGCGTGCGTGTGTATGAGAGAGCAGGGTAAGACCGAGAGAAACAAAGACAGAGAGAAAAGAGGGGAAGAGACGACCGAAAGGATCAATGGCCCAGGAAGAAAAAGAAAAATTCTCTCGATTTCCTACCTTATTGTCTTCTTTCATTCCTACATGCGACTATATATATTATTGAATAACAAAAAAGAAATGGCGCATTAATTCTAATAGCGATATCGATCGTTATCGGTAATTGAGTCGATTCATCCACGTAATATTTCCCCTACTTGTCTGACGCGTGCAATAACAATTAATTTTATCGAAAGACTCGCCGTCTGAAAATGACTATTGTATTGATTACAATCCCAATGTAAATACCGATTAAATTAAATTACCGTCATAATTTTCATATCGGACGATCCTGCATCGCGCACGCACGGATTTATTTAAATACAATTAAAATTATCCACAACGAGTTAAACTGATTTATATGACGGTTGCCTGAATATATCTGAACCTTTGTTTATCTTCATTAATAAACCCATGCATCGGTAATATCAACGATGCTATCGATGAAACGAAAAAGAGTGTCACGAGGCACGAATTCCGATTTGGTTCGAGTACCAGCGAATCTCTCTCGGAGCTTCTTCGACTACCGAAAGCCCACGACGTGAAACGCATGGAGTTGGGCGAATCGAAAGAGATAAAGGGGCGAGGGGGTGGAGAACGAGAGGGATGGAACAGCGCGAATGGCGTCTCCGTGTAGCGGAAAAATCACGAAATGGGATTGTCACCTCGGTGAAAAGTCGCTCTCGATGCCTAGCACCGTGTCAAGTGTGCTCTCCATAGAATTCACGTGTAAATAAGTACGCGCGGATGTGCGCAAGCGTAAGCGTATACGCGCATAGCGATATTAAAAAAAGGAAAAAAATAATAATACCTCCATACCATTCTGTATGTACATGTTTTACAATACGGCGATACATATGTATACGAAACAGTTGAAGAGAGAACGACAGCATCACCGCACTTTGGTACTGTCACTCGTGTAGGTACTGTGATTGACACATATTCGAGATGTCCTGTCAGGAATTGTCGAACTTATAAGTATTTGTATATCCATCCAGTGAATATGTGCGTTTTTTCCAAAATTCACCCCCCCCCCCCCTCCCCCAACCCCACCGAAAAATATTCCGCAAACATCGAACTACGAGTAAAAATGTCGAGGGAAATTTTTATTTCCTTTTACGTATTCGCGTATTTGATATTTTATATTTTGACAGGAGGTCGTACGTCACCGGACGAACGGATGATTTAAGTTTTTTTTTTTGAATATTACTCTTGTCCACTTTGTCCACTTGGAGAAAGGGTAAATGGATCGGTGAATATAACGAAGGACGTTTTATTTATAGATATATATTTATACGTACTCGTTAATTTTTTAATACGTATGAAAAAATGGCATGCAACATTCGCCGTCTGTCGGAGAATATGTGTAGGTATGAGTAAAAGAGTGTGCATCGATCGAACTTGCAACTCGCAAGTTGCAAGTTCGATCAGGCGCGAAGGGCAGCAATGCATGGATGTCTGGCGAAATAAGAAAATGGCCAAGTTTCAAGACGTATGAAGAAGAAGAAGAAAGTGAAGAAGATGAAGAGGAAGAAAAAGATTCCTATCTTCCCGTATAGACCGTCTACACATTGTTCAAACCGGTCGTACGAAAAATGGAAATTGTCGGAGGAAGGGAATGTAGTACATATATATAAAGAAAGAGAGAGAGAGAGAGAGGGTGAGAGCGTAGACTCCGACGCAGTGGGGTGTACGCCCGGAAAAGTCACGTGCTGTATTCTGGAAACTGAAGTCTCTTTCTTCCTCTCGGCAGAAGGGAAAGAGAAATAAAATGTATAATAGTAATATACAGCACCGGTTCGGGTGCGAACCGGGAGTCGAGAAAATAGAGGAAAGAGTGAATCTTGAAATAAGATTGTCAGTTTTCGCCACGGAGCTTCTACCTCAGCACTCGCTTCCTTGCCGCCGTGCCGTCGTTTTCCCTTTGCGAATCAGGAGAAATATATATATGTGCGCGACTCGCGAGATGAGAAAAAAAGCAAGATGGAGAGAGGCGCCGAGAACGAGATTTCCCAACGACCAGTAAGAACGAGATTTCTTTGTTTCTTTTATTATAAACGTCATTTTGCCCTCTTCTAGCCTCCCACGACTCTCTCTCTCTCCCTCTCTCTCTCTCTCTCTCTCTCCTTCGTCGTCATCTTACCGGATCTCTAAAGCTCAATCACAGAGGAATGATATAAATAATTTACGAAGAGCTCTCATAAATCTCGTCTGTTTTTCACCGAAGTTAATTATTTCCCGTGGTCAATGTTTGTCCTGCCATGTTCCAGCGTCGATCCATGACATTTTTAATAATACAACGAAAAATAAACCATTTTATCTTCATCAAGGTTATGAAATAAAATATCTCAGTTAGTATGCTTCCGTAGTGAAGAATCTCAAGTTTCATCTACATCTTTTTTTTTTGTTACAACCCAATTTCGCTGACCTCGCTAAATATTGTCGTAAAATAGTCGCAATACGAGGGTCCTCTTGTCCTTGACGAGAGAAAAAGCTTCAGGTTTGCACTTCCGCCCTTAACGACCTATACACATGCACGGTGTGCTCACGCATACTGTAAAATGCAGTAAAACGAGTGCCTGCACCCCTCGTACCACCGAGTACGGCGAGTCGAGAAGAAAAATTTTATATCGAAAATTGGCTCGCCAACTTTGGGAGCACGTGAGAGAAGGGGAGAGTGGGAGTTAAACCATCGCGTTTTAGGGTTCTCGGGTTCGGTCGAGTGTCGACACGAGGGTTGAGTGTGCAAGGAAGGGTCGGCAATTCCTCTTCAGCATCCGTACAGTCTTCGTCTCTACCGCCCGGCACGAACGACCTGAAGAGGTAGCGACAGAGGGAGAGAGAGAGAGAGACGGGAAGAGAGAAAGAGTGCGAGAGGAAGAGAGAGAGAGCGAGAGAGGCCGAGTACGAAAGGGGAGAAGGGAATATAATAAGCAAGCTGGCTGATGCAAGAAACTCTGTGGCTCCCTCAAACCCACTCAAATGATTTAATTCCTCCCCGAGGCTCAATTCACCCCATTGACACAACGTCGAGGGAGGCCTCTGTATTTGGAACTCAGGAATTAACGGGCGCAGGCTAGTTGATATCGTCGTCAATGTCCCGTGTCGACTCGTGTTGGCTTCATTTTTTTCGCAGCTTCGTGAGAAGGCTGAAAAAAGGGTCAAGGGTGCGCTTACGTCCAGAATACCAAAAACAAAATTACTGTTCTTGCATTTCGAAAAAAATCGTTTTTTTTTATCCAAGTTATATCACCACGAAATTTATTCAACGCATTAATAATTTTCAAGACGATGGGACACAAATATTGCTTAAAGTTTGAACATTAACTTTTCGATATTATCGAAAACTCTTTAAAATTTCGCAAATTCGGAAGATACGTGATTTTTTTTTTCAATTCGACCTAGGCTTCGATGCGTCGCACTGGTGAAATTAAATTGGATTTTCGTCCGATAAACGTATCGTGTTGCTAGAATCTCGACGGAAATTAAAACGAACAAATCACAGCGGTATCAAAATTTAGACAACCGTGGTGTACCAACAGTGTAGATATATCTATATGTGCCATTAATTCTATTAGCGCAAAGTGCACACGTAGAACGGGATTAAAAGCTACGTAACATATTACCGACCGAAGCCGGCGACCTACGTAAAGTACTCGAGGCGTATAGTCCCGGTGGTCATGGGCACCGAGAGCTTTTTATGCATTTTAAAGTGGCCAGCGGCCGAGCAAGAGTGCACAAATGAAGTCTTGTATATCAGTAAATATCCTCCATAATACATATATCTTAAATTATATTGAAACACGTTGAAATATTTTGTACGAGAGTGTATAACGTATAGGTAACGATGATAATTTTATTTTCTAACGGAAAAGAAGATTTCGCGATTGTTTAAGTCTCTTTTTTTCTCTCGTGACTTGGTGCCGTTTGAGCGATGGCTCTTCGTTGGATTGGAATCGAAGCTACGTCGCAATTTTCCCGTGACATATCTATCAATCGATTCCCTAATCCATTAATGGAAATTTATCGTTCAGTGGAAAAAAAAGTCGCAAAAAAACAAATTGGGAGCGGTGAGGTAAGAGCCGCGCGACGTCGTGAGCTTTTACCCTGGGAGCGAATATTGTACAGTGAGCGAGTTATTATTCTTTCCGTTCTCGTCAACGTACACTCCGCTGTGGAATGAATTTTTCAACGCAAGGTACGGTCGACGGGGTTAAAGACTGAAATGCCTATTTCATTAGGCCTCGGCGAGAAAATAGGGGTCTCGATAATCGATACTTGGACAATTTATAATCTAAAGTTTATATTAATTCGAAAATAAAACTTACGCTGCATTTTGGATATTTCTCGGCGGGTGCTGGTCTCTTCCATCCCAGAAGCGGTGGTATGCACACAAGGGCCGCGAGAAGCCAGACCAGAGTGATCATAAGCGCCGCTCTGGCCGGTGTTCTCTTCTTGAGATAATCGATCGCCTGGGTAATGCTCCAAAAACGATCGAGACTAATCAAACACAGATTCATTATACTGGCGGTGCACAGTAGAACGTCCATTGCCGAGTATATGTCGCACCACAAATAACCAAATATCCAATAACCCATTATTTCATTAGCGAGTGAAAACGGCATTATAATGAGACCGAGAAAGAAATCGGCAACGGCGAGGCTCGCAATGAACCAATTTTGAATGTTCTTCAGCGCTTTTTCCGTTACGATAGCAATGATAACGAGCATATTGCCGACTACGACGACGATCATTAATATCGTTGCTGCAATCGATGCGAGAATAATTTGCAACAGGCTGTATCCCGATGGATACATACCCTCGGCGACAACGACGTACGTATCGTTGTATATGCTCGAGTTAAAATTGTATATACTGCTGTTCTCGTTGTAGGACGTTGCGTTGAAAGGCATTGACTCGAGTTCCTCCATCGTGTCGACGAAACCAAACAACAGTTCACCGTCGAGGCTCGAGTCGAGGAGTCGATTGTCCAGGCTACTGTCGCTACTCTCGTTTCCCGCGGTATCCACGCCCACCTCCTCGTATTCCTCGGTATTACGACCCGTCGACGACGACGACGGCGACGACGAATTCAACCGTGGATTATCGTCGTCGGGCTCGCTGTCGTCGCCGCTCTCGTCACCGGAAGCAAAACCCTCGTCCTCCTCCCAATCACGATTCACCGTGGTCTTGTCCTTATCCTCCTCGTTCAACGTTCGTGAATCCTCCTCCGATCGTAGGATCGTACTGCTTATCGTGCCTGAACTCGTACCAACGGTATCAACCACCGATCCCTTGGCCCTGTTTGCGTAACTCCCGATCGAGTGGTAGTTTCTCGTAGCACCGAGGATACCGCCCACGTCGTTAATACCGATATGACCACTTATGGCCGACGATGGTGTCTCCGACGAAAAGGACGACGAGGATACTTTCGGGACAGATGGAAGGGTCAAACGTTGAGGATAACGGGCATCGAGTGCCGGGGCATCTTCCTCCGGTGAGGTCAGGGACGAGGACAAATATGGCGTTGACGAAAATGGGTTTTCGGACGAGGACAACGATAATGAGGATGACGACGAGGACGACGACGATGACGACGATATCGATAAAACGGATGGGACGAGCGACAGGGACGAGGGAATTGTCGATCCTGCGCCCACTGACGATGACGACCTTGAATTCGACGATACAGGGCAGAGGGTTGAATTTTTGTCGATTTTATTATATTTTGCGATCGTTCGCGAGTCTTGCGATGCGGTATCCAAGCTCGTCGTCAAATCGCTCATGTTCTCCTCGAAGATGCTCGTCGACGCCAGATTACTACCGGCTCTGCGGACGTTCATGACGCCGTTCGAGCTCGGCACGACTCGCACCTTCGACGCGAGCTCGTGCTATCGTACCGGATCTCGTCTTGTCGCTACGTTGCCACGGACGTTTCGTTCTGTCGTTGTTAGTGTCGTCGCGACGATCGGTTGGACGCACTGCGCTCCCGTGGCAAGAACGAGAAACAGCAGGCAAAATGGTACCGATACCACCGCGGACGAGTAACCGACGGTCCAATGATGACTTGTCGTTGATTTCGCGACGATATTTATCGTCTCGGTCGCTGGCGCGTTGTCGCCAATGTTGCTCGTTGTATTGTTTGCGGTGATGATCGACGATCTTCCTCCTCCTCCGGCAGTCGAGAACGTCGGTAGGCCGCTCGTGTTCCTCACGGAGCATCTCGGGTTCGCCAGATCAGGCAACATGCCCGAATTCACGATGACGTCATCGCACGTTCATCGGTCACTAATATACAATGTTCTCACGTAGAAAGGTCAACTTGGTGGGCGTTCGTTTCGTTAATTTCTCTCTTTCTTTTTACACGTTTATTTATCACGTTTCTTTCTTCGATCAAGCTTGGTTCTTTGCTTTCTCTCTCTCTCTCTCTCTCTCCCTCTCTTTCTCTCCGAATACCAAATTCCAATGGAAAAGGGATTATTCGTTGGTCAGGACGTTTCAGTTTGATAATCGGCTCTATAGAGTGTCCTTGAGAGTGACACCCGGGGCAGTTTTCACGACGTTGCCGTCCTTCACTCGATTCTATCGGCTATCGATTCGATCGGGTGCGTCCGTTTTTAGAATTCCTTTTTAGTGACCCAAGCCCACTTCGTATTAGCCGCCTGTCTGTTCCTACGAACCTTATAACTTCCCGATACTCTTACAGGATGGTAAATCGCTTCTCTTCGTCGATGATTCTTGTCACCGTCTTATTCCATCGAGGCGTCTTATACGCGATACGTGAACGACGCTGCGGTCTCGGAGATTATCTTTTCTTTGTTCTTTTATTTTCTATCGAGGACGACGACGTTATTCGTTAACGGTGAAGTTTCGCAAGACCGAGCTACGAGTCGAGTCTTATTTCACACTTTTCCTCTATTTGTACTTCGCGCAAGACCCTTCACACGCTCCCTTGATTTATTGCTCGTTGATGTTACTTTCTCGCGAATGCGAGCTTCGAATATCACGGGACAGTGGCTTGCGGTAGCGTATAAGGTATAACGTTGTATCGCGGGATATAGGCGCGAGGAAGGATACGACGTTGAAGGAAAATGGATATAAATGGTTCGAGATAAATGGATCGCTATCGCGCCGTGCAATGGAGATTAGATGAGATTCGTTCTTTCTCGCTCTGGCTCGTTTTCTTATTTTTTGCCCAAAAACTTTGGTACCGTTATTCCTTTTTTGTTCCTACGTTATTTATGGACGATACCGACGGTTCCAGGTGGTAACGTAACGTGGATGACGCGGAAACGGAAAAGTAAGGAACGGTAAAGACGATGGATCGGCTTCTTGCGAAAGACGTCTACGTGGATAAACTCGTGGGAATAATGATGGAAGAGTGAAGAAAGATCTTATGCGTTTTGTCCTGGGCTTTTGGAGTGTTCTATCGCTACAATAGAACCATTTCTCTCTCTCTCTCTCTCCCTATTTTATGCTTGACTGTGCGGCTATATTCGTGCGACTGTCCCGCGAGCGTGGACAAAAATTGGTCCCTTTTTCATACGTGTTCCTCGTTCCTTGATATATATATATATATATAGATATATATATATCGATTCGTATTCTTATCTCACTTATATTAAAGCCGACTTTTATATACTCGGTCTTATTTAGGACATGTTCCCACCCATCTGCGAACTGTGACAGCCCGACTTATTGTATCCCTGTTGCGGATTTTGTTTTTATTTTCTTATTCTTCTTATTAATATTATTATTTTTTCTCGATTCGTTGTTTTTCACGCCTCGAGATGATGTATTTGGATATAACGAGATTTTATACTTTGCGTGTATTATTTATCTCTTGGCTCTTGAAAAAGAACGAAGAAATACGAACCAGCGAGAAGAGGAAGAAAAACGGCGTATCATTTGTAATACTGCGGTTATCGATATAATATGAAATTATTTTTCTCGTTCCCGAGAGACGATTATTATGTTCTCTGTTTTTCTTTTTTTCTTTTTGTATCTTTTTGTGTTTGTTTTGTCTATAGCTCTCGACCACTAATTCTTCCCATTCGCCGTTTTCTCATACTTCTACGACACCCTTTTTTTTCTATACGATTGAGTACCAGACGCTAATCGGTACGCGCCCGCGAGACAATTAATTATCGTCCAGGCTAAAAAGGCTAATTACCCGTACTGCTCCGACCTGCTGCTGCTGTACGCTGCTTTATTATGTGTTTTTTTTTAAATTTTATTTAAATTTTATTTTTTATTTCGCACCTTCGTTTCGTCACGATTATTACTTTTTGTTTTCGTAACTTTTTTATTCACAAATTCTACGATAATAACAACAACGACGACGACAACGACAATGATGAAATAAAAAAATTGATAACGCGTGACCCGCTTGAGTGAGAGCGATTAGCCTCTTGCGATTTTTTACTATAACTATCCATTTTATATATCTCTCTTTCTATTAATATAATATATATGTATATGTATATATATATATGTATATATATATGTATATATATAGATGTATCTATCTATATGTATACATAATATGTGTAATATAATTTCTCTCTCTTTTATTCGATAATAATCAAACCCACTTTTTTCGTATCTAAACTAAACTGTACGGTATCTAATGTCCAGTATCGATTCTCCTTTAATCGTTAAAACGAGCTTCCTACAAACTAATTCCTCCGATTGCTAAAAAGATATTTTGTTTGTTCCGTTTTATGTTTAAATTTATTTTTTCTTCAGGGAGGTAACGGGAGAAGGTGGTAAAAATAGGAAGCGTATACCGGAAGTGCGTTTTGTGTTTTTATGGGTGGGCTATCTCGTCGAAACACCACGTAAAAGCGATTCTTGATATTGCTCTTTCTATATTCTTCCTCTCTCTCTCTATCTCCCGTCCTTTACTTTTCCTCGTTCACTCACTTCGCGCTTTCGCTGATTCTATTTACACCTATTTACACGTTCCCTCGCTCTCGGTCTGTCTGCTCTCCTTCGATTTTTTATTCCTCTTTTTCTTTCCCCGGGCGCAACGTACGGAATTTTTATAACCGTCTGAGGATTATCGGATTATTGTAATTCGTTATTTCTCGTCCCTCTTCCTTCGGCTCTTGCGATTCTTCACTCGTCGTGGCTCGTTCAATTCTCCTCTCCCCCCCCCCCTCTCTCTCTCTCTCTCTGTCTGACTTTTCTTTCGCACCCTCGCCACGTTATATATATACTTTTTTATTATTTTCTCGGGTTCCCCGTACTTTTTCCGCGGTGTCGGCTGTGCAAATGGACCTTCGGGCCACGCCGGCTGGGCGAGCACGCTTCTCGAGATCACCCTCCACCTTCGCGAGACCCAAAAAGATCTACGCGTGGTACGTGTCGTCTCGGGGCCACGAGAATCGTCCTCGATGTATATTTTTATCCCGCGATACGGTGGGAAGAGGGGATCTCGTTCGATAACGACCACGTACTTGTTGTTCCCTCGTGCACGAAAGTCTTCCACGTGAAATGCTGTTTTTATCCTTTCTTTCTTTCTTTCTTTCTTTCTTTGTCTCTTTTCTTTTCTTCTTCTTCCGGGGATTCCTTCTTTCGACACGAGAATGGCGCGGGGCGAGTCGGGGAGTCTTTCAAATTTTTCTACGATCCATCGCGGCTCGTATATTTTTGATCACGCAAATCCCTCGTTCCATTCGTGACGCAACGAACGAGAGAGTACGATAGCAGGCTCTCGACGGGTAGAAGACAAAAATAAACAAAACTATTTTCTTCTTCAAACGTTGAACTTTTATTTTTTGCTCGCCTCTCGCGAATGCGCTTTTTTTTCTTCTTGTTGAAAAATGTATCTCTTCGAGACCAGTAGCCACGACTCACGGGAGGCTTTCGCGTAGCGCGTTAATCCCCGCAGCCAACTGACGCCGGGACTAGACGGTGTTGCGGGTGAGATTAAATATGAGATGATATTTATCAACGCTGCCTCTCTCTCTCTCTCTCGTGTTTTGCCCCGTCCTCCTCCCCCCCCCTCACCCCGCCACCCCCGCCTCCTCCCCACCTCGCCCCGGTCGTTGGTACACGGTATTCCGAGAGCTTTAATACGCTTTATGACTTGGAAACCGGAAGTCGAATCTTTCCGGCAACGCCCGGCCGGTGATAACTCTCAACGGAAGATCCTACACCGATCTTCTTCCTTTCTCCTACCCTTTCTCTTTCTCTCGCTCTCACCTTTATCTCAACCCCCTTTTCTCTCGTTCCCGCGCTCCCTCGTAGTTCCCGATTTATTTTTCGTTCTTGATGATAGTCGATAAAAAGTAGCCGGCCGTACGGTGTACGAAGAAGAGACACGCTCTTCCAGGATCGTGCTACCTCTTGGAACGTGACACACGGCACTTCCGTGTCTCTTCAGTCTCGAGCATCGCACGTCTACTATGTGGAAACTGCACCGCTCTCGTTGATCTCTCACTCCCACCCGATACCTCCTTTCCACTTCCACAATGTCGTCTCCAACGTGTTCCCGACGTTCGTGACACTTCCGGCTGACTTATCACACGTGCACTTCCGCCTGAGGCCGCTGCAGCCCACCTCGAAATTCTCTTATATATATATATATATATATATATGTGTATGTTATACGTATCGATATACACGTATGTTTATGTATTTATCGAGTTTGCACTTCGATTATCTCGACGCTGCGAGTCGAGCCTTATCCACCTAGCCACCCCTATCCCCCCTTTTTCCCTTTGCCCGACTCGTCACCCTTAAACTTCGTTGATTCGTTTTTTATTCGATCCCTCCGTTTCTTTCTCGCTCTCGCTCAAACGATTCACTCACTAAGTCACGCGGATATTATTTCCTTTTTTCTTTTTTTTTCTTTATCTCGCCCACCCCGGGGCTAACGAGTTCACTGGCCCGCACCACTCGACGATCCTTCAATCCCCTACTCAGTATTACAGTTATGCGATTATGAGAGATTCCGTTTATTTCATTAACGCCGGCACTCTGAACGATGAACTTTTGAACTCGTTCGGGCACGAGCGTGGTGATGTCGATTTTTAGAAGATGGGAAGCGAGCAATGTTGATGAAAATAAGCGGATACGATTCGTGACTAAAATTTTCAAGATATAGAGAAATACGTGACAAAGAACAGGAAGAAGAAGAACAAGAAGAAGAAGAAGAGGAGGAGGAAGAAGAAGCGAAAAGAGGAGAAGATAAATTCACCGTATCGCGAGATCGAATCGACTTCGATTCGACGAAGCAAGAATAAATTTAGTGACAAAATGCACGACCCTCTTAAAACTCAATTATCTGTTTCCCCATCTGTTTCTCCTTTTGGTACACGTTGATTGTAACAATTCTCTTCTTTATTCCGAGCAAAGTTCACCACGGAATTTCCGACTTTTCCACGAAACTCATCCCCCTCGTGCGCGCACTTGTTTTTTTATTTACCCCTCACCGCAAGGGATCGTGGAAAATAGTCTGCGTGAAATTTTATTTCCGATAACCGCGCGAGGAACGTTCGACGCCAGCGATAGTCTCTCGTCCCAAACGTTTCGCGATCGTATGGACCAACGTGTTCCGACACAGCGAGACGGGAGAAAAAGCACAGGCCAGTAGTGATAAACGACGACGAGGACGACGAGAGTAGCCTCGCCTGCGTCAAACTTTATAAGTTCATATATGATAAGTATTAATTATAACGGTCCCTTTGCGCGTTCGACACGACTACGAGAACTCACGATCACTTAGGGGGTATGCTCGTAGAGTGACTGGCCCCTCTTTATCGCCCTCTCACCGTCTCTCTTTATCTCTTTCCCTTTCTCTCTCCCGCAAGGGTTGCGAGAGTCGCGCGTAATGCGTTTGGCTGGCTCACTGGAAGCTGACTGGAGGCGTCACCGACGTGTGTGCGGTACGCGTCCCGACGATAGCGAACTCGGGGCGCCGCGCGCGGTGTTCTGCTGGCTCACTCACTTCGGTATTATACGCGAAGGCCTTGGGTGCACAGGCGGTACACGTAGTATCGTGGGCGCAAGCGTCAAGGGACGCTGAGAGTAACTCTCCTTCTCACTCGCCCCCACCCTCTCCCTCACTCTTTCTTGCTCTCTTTCACCCCCTCTCTTTCTCGCTCATTCTCTCACTCCCTCTCTTTATCTCTCTTTCTCTTTCTCTCGCTCTCTCTCTCTCTGTCTTTCGATCCTCGTTTCTCTCTGTTTCTCTCGCACATACACCGAATATTCGACGACCTGCTACGACCGCACAGTCGGCTCTGGACCATCGACCGAGCATAGTCCTTCGCGCACCTTACTACACATAATACGAAAGGTCCCAGTGGGAACCGATGAGAGTCGCGCAGGAGGTCGAAGAGAGGGCGTGCGTGCGTCTGTGTGTGCGTGTGTATAGGTGTGAGGAAACTCCGTACGATAGAGCCGATATATTGATGAAGCGTAAGACAAGTTGAAAGGGTTGTAGGATAATGAAGCGAGGCTAAAGAAGAGAACCCCACAACGTTCAGGGGAGAAGAAACATTGAATAAAGGAATTAAAGAAAGCGGATAAAATAAAATTCAATTCGATAGAAAATGCATCTCATCGACGTTCAATAATTCAATATTTCAATGGAGCGTTATTTACGTACAATTTGCAATGGGAAGTTATATATACGAGAATCTATATATACGAGTACACGTAAAGATATCTCACTGCCTAAAATAAATGGAATGTATGTGCTTTATTCCTATTACGTATAATTTAAAAAAAAAACATAGATTATAAACGAGTGTATCGATCGGTTTCGTATGTAAAATTGAATCTATGGTTTGAATAAAATAAATCAGAGTATTTTTTCCACGTATGATCTATGCAGGAACGAGCGGAGAGCAACGAAGCTCGGGGTTGGCCGGTGTCGGCTCGTGGCCCGCGAGCGTCAAAATCCACTTGTGGATCCTTTATAAAACATTCCCGATGTCACCTCGTATGCCCGCTTGCAGAAATCCAGCCCTAAAATAGAGAGAGAGAGAGAGAGAGAGAGAGAGAGAGAGAGAGAAAGAGACGTAGATGGACGTTACTCGAAGAAATATTTCGTAGAGTAATAGTGAGAGATGAAACAGGGCTTAAATATTTTCTTTTCATTTCTACATCTCATACGTGGCATAAACTTATGTGTATTTTCCACTAGCAATATCGATATACGTCCAAAAACACTGGAATCGTAAATGCTGAACGTGGTTCTTAATGGATAACTATGACTTTTTTTATTTATACGAAGCTTCTTACATTCTCTTCATTCTTATTCCAACCCACGTCTTTGCCTTTTTATAGAGAGAGATTAAAGTTCGATCGAAGTGAGTCACGCAAACGATGAAACACGATCGCGTCAAGGTACGTGGGTACGTAAGAGGAACAGGGCTAGTACCTGCAGGTACGAATGGCGATGACACGTTCCCACGTAGGCCGTGTCGCGCGATTGAGAACGTATTTCGTTGGTGACACATGAGTGCGCATATATAGCAAACGCAATAAATATATTTCATGTCGTACGGGGAGAGGTTATTGGTTTATCGGATTTGAAGGCACTCCCTTGAGGAAACGACGTTGATACAACGCGACCATTGCCCGAGAGCCCACGCGCTATATTGTAAAATGGTACTTCAGATCGCGTGTAACATCCCAATTGAACTTCGTATAGGTACGAGATACTAGAGATCACTAGAAATGACCTTCGATCTGACACTCTCGTTAAAATTATCCCGATATATAATTCCCACTTGCTCGGCGACTTTATTACTTCGAACAGGATATGGTGCACCTGTCGGAACAGCCAATCTGTCAGACTCGTTGATCATTATTCTCAGCATCGACGTCGATAATTCTTGATACTTGTCAATAATAAAAGATAACCTCATACGCTAAAATAAAAAGATAATTGGCGTTTTACTTAATTATCATCGACGTGACCCAAATTTCTTTCTGCCGAAGTTAATAAAAGTCGTTCTACCTTGATTTAAATTTACTCGATTGGAATGTATTGAAATACAAATTTTATTAGCGATTGGTAAGTCGATCGGCAATCTTGCTTTCGTCATTAGGATCGTCGCTCTTCGAATCGCGTATGGTCTGCCATTCTAGGACCGAAAGGCGGGAAAAATTCAAACGTTATTATAGTAATCCTGGGTTGGTGTATTATCCTGTGGTGCACCATCCTCGACCGCAATTCATTGTACGCGCACCACGAGATGTACTATCTAATTGTGCCAGAGATTTCTCCCTCTGGGTATCTCTTTCACTTAACTCCCCCTCCTTATTGTATAAAGCCATTATACAAAGCCTTGGAAGCGGCCCTCGACCATATATTAATGTATGACGGTATGAATGACCAAATATACCGAGTATCAGCTTCTTCTGTCGGTAAACTCTCGTCCGGTTAAATCGTCTTAACAGAAATTTCAGAATCCTCTCTCGTGGGATCCTAACTTGGGTCTATATATCATATGAAAGACCAAGAGAGAGAGAGAGAGAGAGAGAGAGATAGAGAGATAGAGAGAGGGAACGCTTCGTTGCTGCGAGCTTCTGTACTGCTCAAAGGCGCAACAGAGAATAATAAATCCGCGTAAATCGTGCATATAGCTCGTTCCCACTCCCTCGCGATACGACGTATAAACCGCTCGGTAGTATATTCGCTTAATGGATACACACAGGCTACCGTATTATACAATATATTCTATCCACAGAATCATTCGAGCTGACGGATAGTTATTAGCCGTCCGAACCCGCGAGGGCTTTATGCGCGCCCTGATAGTTTCTTCACGTCGTTGTGCACACCGAACCGGATAAGGACTAAGGACGAAAATGGTTGGAGAGCATGTCGCGGAAGTGGGTAATACATGTGACGGGTTAGACGATTCGCAGGGCGTGATATATATATATATAATGCACGTACAGTCTTTGGTACCTACCACGCTTGGTAATAACGTCGGATAGATACCTGTATATAGATTCGAGTACATTAAGGTGTAGAGGATACTCTTGGAAACTTGCCACACTTGGGAAACTCATCCTAAATATATGTATATATTATACACATGTATATGTATATATATATATGAAGATCTTTGTGGAGTGATACTCGACCCCTATAGGGTGCTCTCTCAACCCATTCGATCCCTTTCACCTCAAACCAATCCCGAAATCCCATTCCTACACGAATGCTCTCCTCCCGTCTGTCTCAGGTAATTTCTCTACTATTTCGAAGATCGATGATTTGGCAAAGCTCCTCGCTACGATGCACGGCGGTTTTCGTCGCGGTGGTCGTCCCCTCTCGTTTTGTCGAACGAGTCTGGGCCCCCATCGCGGCCATTTCACGTGTACTCTTTGGCTTAGTGCATCTTTCTTTCTATCTCTTCGTCTCGTCCTTCTCTTACATTTTATGTATTTTGCTTCCTGTTCTCGCCTGCCTCCCACCGACTGTCGTTCAATTCGACAACGCTCCGAGTGCCAATAAACGTCGAACGAACGAAAATCCAATGTCGATTCGGTGGATGGTTGGGGTTCGGGGGTGAAATCTTGAGAATCGAACATTCTATCGAGGTTTGCGTATAACAGCTATGGAGTGAAAGAGACAGAGGGTGAGAGGGAGACGAAGAGGAAAAATGGTAAGGAATTAAGTCAAAACGGGAAAAAGAGACAAGTACAGTAACCACACGACGAACAACCACCTGCTGTACTCCTCGCTGCGGGTTATAACCGCACTCTATCGACTCTATCTCCTTTCGTCTTCTACTTCTTCTTCTTCTTCTTTTTCTTTTGAAATCTGATACTGTTCTGTTATACATCTATACATCGAAAGTCTCTGGAAAGAAACACGAGCCGTTGGTAATCTTGGTATACGAAGAGAAGAAGGATGCTGCATGGAAGAAAAGTATACAGATCGAAGGAAGATGTGGGATGGGAGGGGCGCGTGGGGGCTGGTTGAAAAAGGAGTTTTGCTTGGTAAGAACGAGATCGAAAGGTGGGCAGGCACTCGAGACGACATCGAGACCATCGAACTTTTCATTGCTCTACCATCGTGGTACATAGATATATCGTCGAGACAGGCAGATATCGAGTCGAATGGGAAGTATCGTACAAGTGGAAGTAAGCTAGCCATCGAAGTACGGAGAATCTGGACGATATAGGAGAAGAAGCAGCTCAGGCGGTAGTGTGCAATGGAGGAGGAGAGAGAGAGAGAGGCTGGAGGACGTCGGCCAGAGGATGAAAATCAACCACAGTCGCACCAACCACCTGCTGAATACCCTTTGGGACCACAGAGACATCCACATCTGGACCATTAACGGTTGGAGGAGGATGATCTTAGACCAATGCTACTTGTGTGCCTCGGAACTTGATACCGGTACGTACATATACGTAACGTATAGGTAGCGATTAGGTCGACGCGAGCCGTGGACATCAAGGGAAAGCACAGGACGGGATGATACGATCGGTGTGACCGGACTCGTGCTCGACTGCTTGTTGGCGCGTCGGACTTTGCTTGTACTACTTACTTCGTAAATTGGGAATACCCACTGGTCGAAACGAGCAAGAGCCAGTCGCTACCACCTGACGCGTTTGTCAGGATCTTTGGGCGATAGTCGACAACTGCCACGAGTGTCTAACTTCTTACACAGATATCGTCCCCGTTTCTCTCCTTCTCGCACTGGCACCGTCAGATCCAATCTCTCGTTCTGTGCTTGCTCCTTACACTTTCACACTGAGAAAGAGAGAGACTTCGATTCTACATTTCAAGTTGTGAGGAGAGAGAGAGAGAGAGAGTAAGAGAGGAGGACCTGTGAGAGCTCTCGAGAGAACGACCTGGTCTTTCGTGTCGAATGGAAGCTCTTATCATTATTCTCTCTCCCTCTCTCTTTCTCCCTCTCCCTCTCTCTTATTTCTAGTACACGCCTCCTGTTTCCTTCAATACTATTGCCCGTCGGTAACCTTACGTATATACGCAACATATACCTTCCCTCATACGTCTTATTCGTCTCTTTGAGCATTGACTATATGTTCAACCCTCAGAACGCTCCTCCGTCTCACTATCCTAGTGTCTACCCTCGTCGTGCGTGTGTATGCATCCGCGTATATATGCGTGCTTCGGCTTGCGGTGAAACGTTTCTCGCACACCACACAAAGGGAACAGTCAGTTCTTGACAACCGCAAGTCTCTCTATTTTCAAGTTCTAGGATATTCCACGTCTGGCACATGTGCAGGGAAAACGTAGAGATGGTGGCGAAGATGCGGGATGTACGAGGGATGGACGTGCTTGACTCGATCCATGAAACATCAAAACTTTGTCCTCGTAATGTGAGTGGGCGAAGAGGATGAAAGGCGTTAACTATAACGACGATAGTGGGATATAGAGAGCAAACAATAGAGCTGATTCCAATGGATCTATACACGTGTGTTTACGAAATAGCGAAATTCAAGTAATTTGTCGTTTGATTTCAAAGTGTAATCATCGAGCGTGTGTTCCTCAAAAATACCGTTTTACCATCAATTCTTACCCTACCAATATAATTTTACAACCATCGAACTTTCCATTTCATTCGGAGGTTCGAATCGAGTGATAAAATCACAATCACCGTCTCTAACATATCAAGAACATGATTAGAACTAAAATTACTCGGGATAATTAAATATCGAGAATGGCAGTATGCTCGTAATTACTTGGCAAATTGTTCGAAACGAAATTCATGAATTTTCACCAACTACGTTTAGTGCGACGGTTGTGCCGAGACATAGCACTACTATAGAATAATGGCGTCAACTTCCGGAACATCATGAATCTCATCGTAGACTTGGATCTTACTGCAATATTCATACGCGATATAATCGATTATCCATGCGGGATTATACGTGCCCCTGACACGATGTAAGGTGCACTGATCAGCGAGTAGCTCGTAAAAGCATGTAACGCAAGTAATACGTATACCTACGTATACGTGTATTGATGAAGCATGAACGTGAACGAGTATTCGCCTATAGGACAAGACCCTGACATACGTATATTCTCAGAATTCTGTAATACGTAGGGGGTGTATATACTAGTCGACTATAAAATATGCGAGCGCGGTACCAGCGACCCGAATCTCCTAGTCAAAGTCTCGACGTCGCCACGGGAACTATAGTTCTCTACGATACATTATACATCGTATAATACATACTACGTACACACATATGCGTATACGTGACTTTATATACGTATTTGGGTTTTCCTCGCACCTTTCCAGTGTATCGGGCATTGTGGAGGGCCAACGCTACCGCAAGCGTAACCAGCTATGGTCTACTGTTTCGCTTGCCTCCTTGCCCGCAGAAACTAGTTACGAAACTTCTTACCTTCGACCTGATGCTGCTCCCGGTGCTGTTGCTGCGCCTCCCGGACACCCATACACATATATAAATAAACACACTGACAGACACTTTCGCGAGACAGACCGGGACAAGAGGAGTTGGGGAGGCATGGCAACAACTTCGGGATACATTGCCTCGCTAAATCCGTTGTCGACAACAAGATTTTCCCCCTTTCTCCCCTAACAGAAACACCGGCTCTTCGCGTAAAGGGAGTCATGATAATGATAAGAAAAGTGGGAAAACAATGTTGCGACTTTGAACGCGAATTACAAATGGAAAAATCACGAATAACGCGAAGTGAAATTTAATGAAAAATAATATATACAGTCGCGGTGAGGGACGTTCCAGTATGCGCGGAATAAAATATCGTTCTTTTTTCTTTTCTTTTGCCGCACCAATACTCCAATCCCGCTTAACAATTGATTCGAGAAATAAAATTTATGAACGTCCTTCGACCTCTTTTTCACGAACGAACAAGATTCTCGGCATCCTGCTAGAGCCAAGGCCAGTAGCCAGTTTTCAGCACGCTACTTGTGCTTTTTATAAATTCCGAAAAGAAAAACAACGACGAAGAATGTCTTTATTTAACAAGGACACGCGAAGCGAGGACGAGTCTCAGTGGGTAGATAAGGCGAGAGATGTCGGAGGAGAATACTCTTTTTTCGCTCTCGAGCTTGTTTTTTTTTCTTTGTGCTCATTTTTTTATTTTCATTTTCACGCCGCCTTCGCGATATAGTAGACCTCGTTCGCTCTCGTGCCGCGGAGCGAGCTCACCGGATCCTGTCGTGTCATCTCGCGCTTCTCCAGACGTAATATAGCTCTTACCGGTACGCTGCGAGTGCTAAAGTAATTTATATATATATATATATATATATATATATATATATATATATATATATATATATATATATATATATTGTACATACATTATATATACATATATATAAATAGAAATAGACGAATATATAAAAACGTACATAGAAATCTTGCTTCTATATATACGACAGAGCTCCCTGTTTACGTCAGCAGCGAAAAATGTTCTGTCTCGGTGGAGCACGCGCGCGTGCGAGAGTACTGCACGATGTACTTTTGGTTCGTTAGTGGTCCGCAACCCAACCCCTTCTCTAGTTCTTTCTTCTTTTGTCATCCCCCCCCTCTCTACCCCTCTCGTTCTCTTCTCCTCTTTCTCTATTTTATTCTCTCGTCCTTCCAGCATCCGCGAGAATCGAGAGCTCGAATTACTTTATAGAATGTTCGCGTCCATGGTACCGGTGACAAAACCTATACGATCCTGTGGCGCACACCGCCCACACATCGAACATACGGCGCGTGTGTCGCATAGTATAAATACAGCGTACGGACGAGGCGCCATACGTATATACAGGACAAAAGTGCGAGAGGGACAAAGCGACGAGACGTCGACGACGTCACTGATAGATATTTCATTGCGCCATCCGGCGCGGTCCAAAGTTAACGAGCGGACATGTGGCGCAGACACGGTCTCGCGCGTTCGTCGAACCCTCGACGATTTGTAATATTCAGCAAGTATGCGTGTATCGTCCATACAAACGAGTGAACCATAATGGTTGACAATAATACGAATTTTTTTATTTTTTTCGAAGGACCATATTTTCTCGATTTTTTAGCGTTATTTATTGCAACAGGAATGCATACTATACCTAAGTTTTAACAGCATGGCATCGGTATCGAGAGAGCGGAGCATGAACTTTCACGATGAATAATTGTGTATTACTATTTTGGTAAATTTATTGCGCGGTAATAACTGTCGAAATATTTTCCGGGGTATTCGAATTTTGGAAAAATATTTCTGATTATTCGACCTCCCGTACATTAACTGTTAAAACATGTATTCACGAGATATACGCAATTTTATAAAGCGACCAGCTCGTTGTTAATGAGCGAAAATTACGCGATGATAAAGCAAAAAATTTAATTTGCGGTTTTTTTTTGCTTAATCGATTTTTCGATTTTTTTTCGGCTCGATGACGTATCATCGTACGGCGTGTATTGCAGAGACTAGTATGTAGCGTTAAAGCGTCGGTGCAATTCGACCGCTCCGCTACGTTATAATCAATTTAGGAAGTGTCGATGTCAATAAAAAACGGAATAACGGGGAGTCGAGATTATTTATGCCGTAATTTGTTAATCCAGAGCACGATATGTCTACGTCATAAATACAACTTTATTTTCCCTCAAAGATGCGTACGCGTGCGCGCACTTTTACTGAAAATGAAATATAATTGGAAAACAGGCGAATATAATCTTTTGGCGAGCGTAATATTTTTCCGCATACTCGAACGTACGTACGTTCTCCACCTCTGTGTTACATTTATCCTAGCGTACGTCGTGTGCCGCGACTGAATTACATATAGTTCTCTATTTCCTTTTTCTCTCCGCTATCATCTCGTATTCGCATATATAACGGAAGAATTACGAGCGCACGTGGGCGTCCACATACTGGCATTAGGAGAATCTGAATGTTCGCTCGAAAAAGCATCTACGGTAAAAGAGCACGCGGTGCATAATTGAAATTATAATTGCGATTTGAAAATGGAATTCCACATCCCTTATGCACCGCGAGAGAACAAGGGAGAGGGAGAAAGAGGGGTGAGAGAGAAGAGAGAGAGAGAGAGAGAGAGAGAGACACACAGACATACACACAGACAGAGAGAAAAGCAAAAAGAGAATAGAGGAGTGGAGAGCAACGCGCATGTATATACATATATTTTTACCCACGTGTAAAGTGTATTGAGTCGAGTGAAATGGAACATGAGGGGAAAGGTAGGGTTGGAAAGAGTCGGAGGTGACAGAGGGTTACCGCATGGTGATACGATAGACTCTCTCGTCTATGTGTACATACATCTGTACAAATATGGCATATACCTACATGTCATCGTACGAGCCTGACGTATTTACGGAGAATATATATGGAGTATACCATGCAAATACGTGCAATGAATACGTTGATAGGAGAGCTAAGTGCAACGATGAGACTCCGTTATCCATGCGCTACGGTTCGGTGATGCTGCATTAATGGCAATACGTAATATAACCAGCAGCGAATTTTTCACTGACGTGGATGTAAATATAGGCAATACACACACATATATATATATAGTATATAGTATATACATAGAATAATCCAGATTACGAAAATAAATGAGAATAAAACAAGCGCGAACGCTACAACGAGCGCGCCGATAGGATCGCGAGGGTTCGAGGGAGATAGAGACGAGGATAAAGGGAGCAAAAAGTAGATGAAGAGAGAAAGAGAAAATATAAAAAATGCGTCGGAAAAAGTTTTTGATAGAATTCAGGGAAAAATAATGGTGAACGCCCGAGGTCTTGAGGTCTTGCGAGAGAATTTCTTTCTTTCGTTCTCGTTCATTCCCTCGTTCACTCGAACAGCGCTCTCCCCCCCCCCCCCCCCCCCCACTCCTCGCACCCCTCGTCGTGCTCTCTTTAGCTGTTACTTCATCTCTCTTGCCAGCACATCTCTCGATCCTGTTGCTCTGTTTTTTATTTGTTCATTTTTTTCCGCGTACGTGCCAGCTTGCGGCTGTTCGCTCATTGGTCTCGCTCGACTTTTCTTCCAATCGCTCATTCTCTCTTCTTCTCTCTCTCTCTCTCTGTCGTTGTGTAATTTTGCCAAGAGTACGCTCGACTCTCGTCGTCCGACTTTTCCAAAAAATTTGCATGACAGAGAAACGTCGACGGTCCGAGAATGTCGGTTTGGTAGCAAATGTTTACTCTGCGTGTGGATGTGTGTGTGTGTGTGTGTGTGTGTGTGTGTGTTCCGCTGTCCCTTGCATAGCAGGACCTTTCTCCCATACCCCCGGGCCATCTCGAGCGCGAGCATACACGAGTACTATATACGAAGAATGTTTGTGGCAACGATGAACGCGAATAGAATTTAAACGTAAAAATAAACCTGAATATTTACCAAAGAAAAAATTAAATAAACGATTTTCGATATTCTGTCGAATAATTATCGTAACTGACGATGGAAAAATATTTCACGAGTAATTGTAAAATAATTTGGGATAAATTATTCCGTTCACCCGACGATACGATTTCTGTTGAAATAATTTTATGCTTTGTTTGGAAACAATGTTGACCGGTGGTCTTTTGCACGTACCGCGCGAGTTCACCGTGTGCATTGCAGCAAATTGCATTCCCTGGAAACCCGAACGAGCAACGTGTCGTTTTCCGGACACTATGGTCTGTTCGAGGAATTACAATGTATATATATATCGATGAGTCGGAGCAAAGACTTTTGGTCCGAGGAAGTGCTAACCCACCGTCGCTCAAGTCCAACATATATATGTATAGCTTCGTGGTCGTCATCGTCGTCGTACTGTCCCGAGACTCGCCTTGATGAGTTTCAGCGAACTTGGGACATAGCTTGGGCGCGCATCGTTAAATTATTAAGTGCCCACGAGTTGTGGAGAATTCGCAGAAACGCTATACATACCTAGTGTATTATCGCCCGTCGCGCTATTACGTAAGTTTATTATACCTCTGTAAACCTATACCAAGCCAAGAACAGTAGCGAAATATTGTACGTTCGGTATATTGTAATGACACGTGGGAGACAAAAGAAACGAAGAAAATAATAAGGAAGAAAAAGAAAAATAGCTTTACTATCCGAGCCGTCCGCGATTTTTACCCTACGCAGCTTTAAGTCGTCTAGCTTCGACCCACGCACCGACGAGGCAAATTTTTCACCCAATAAAATAAAAGAAAAATAATGAGTATTTTTTAAATTTTGATAGGATTCGACATCAAAATAGAGATCGACTAAATCTTATTCGAGCGAAAGACATTTAGTTGCGGGCGAACACGTTGTTTTTTTTCTTCGCTAGTACAAAATATGTATGTCGATCCGATAAATACAATTTTAGTTTTTTCGTTTTATAAAATATAACAGCAAGAATGCTAAGAGCAACGAGACGCAAGGACGTAGATGAATCGAGGAAGAAATAGAAAAAAAATATGAAATAAAAAATGGAACGAGAACGGGTTGTTTAAAGCGGCTGATCGAGGCTGGTAACATCGCGGCCAGTGGGTAAGGTACGTAGTAGTCGGACGTCTATGGTATATATGGCATATACCCGGTGGCCCACTTTTTTTACCCCAAGCACACGACCGCCACTACTGCGGCGCGGCCGATCAGACGTCGACTCTTTCCACGTGTTGCTCTTGCTCTCGCCCGCGCGCGCAATTGCTCTCAATCTCACGTACTCTCTCTCTCTCTCTCTCTCTCTCTCTCTCTCTCTCTCCCTATACATATATATATATCCCTCTCTTTCTCTTTCGTTCTAGCAGTACTAAGAGAGGTCGTACACAAACGGGGTAAGGGGAAAGTGAGTGAGAGGAAAAGATAGAACGACCGCTAACGAGGACCCCGCCCTTGTGACATCACTAGCCCACCCAGCGTGACGCGGGGGTCGTGTGAGGAGGATGTTTGTATATGTGTATATATATATATATATATATATATAATATATTTCTATATATAAATACAGATATATATGTATATATATATATTTATGTGTGGAAGGAAGAGAGCGCTTGTGCGAGAAGTCGAGAGTGGAGTATAGAGAGAACATCCCCTCTCGAAGACCTCGAGCGTCGAGGAGTCTGTGTGTGCCTCGCCTGAAAACTGGTCTTCCAGGATATCACACGCGCGAAACCTTGTATACATATACATATATATATATATATTCGTAAAGAGCGTGGCTGCTACGAAGCGTGTACATCGGGCTACCTGGCGTATCATTGGTGAGATATTATAGCGTATACGAGCGTAAACGTAAAATAAAAGCATTGCGCGCAATCTGTACAAAAGGGCTTATAAGGTAGAGGTTATGTTGCACTTTGCGTTTGCGATAATTCTCGCTTTTCTGCCTCGGCCTTTGTGGGAAGATTGCATAAGATAAAATAAGAACGAGCGTTATCAGAGGGCCGTACTTCGTGCTACATACAGGCTATGTCACAATTTGTCGCTTCGTGGAATGTTGCAAAGTCGGGAAGGCGTCAGTATTATTACCCCGAGAGAATTCGTATAATCGATCGATAAAAGAGACCCTCTCGTCGAGCTTTTGTTCTTATTATATTGAGATGTAACGAATTAGAATAGATTATTTCAATGAAAAAAAAAAACGAAGTAAAATGGATTTATCGAGAGTAAAATTAATCCGGCATGGTCGCAATATAAGCAATCGCAACGTCGATATATTTTTTTGTGTTCGAATGAGATTTATTCCAATTGGCTAAATAAATTTATCTTGGAAATAGGAACACTGAGGATTATTGACGATGAGGGTTGAAATACGTGAACGATATTCTCGAAATTAATCGTACGTGGCGAAAGGCTTTGAGAGAGAGGCTTGTAAATAATTTTTGTGCGGCAACGTTTTTTTATGGCAACAGGCTTTACATTTTAATTAAGTATCTGGATGGTGAAATGACGAAGCTCGATTATAGAATGTCCCCTATCGGCGCTATTATATGGGGCATTCGCTACAAAAAATATATTGCTATCAACCACGGTTGTGTGATTATATATATATATATACATCTGTGTGCATATATACGAATGTGAGAGGCACGCAGTGAGGCGAGATCCGCCGCGAGAGGGAGAGACGATCGCGAAAGCGCCAGCGCACGACCCCCCGTGAGGAGGGCGCGCGCGCGCGCTATCTCTCGTCGTGGCTATAGGATGTCGGGGAGGGGGTGTATCGACCCCTGCAAGATTCGCGATTCTTTTCTATACTCTCTCGGCGTGAGTCTCGCGTCAGAGCAAAGAGGCCGGGAGAGAGAGAGAGAGAGAGAGAGAGAGAGAGGGTTTGGAACGCTCGAATATATAGAGCAGCGACTGCTCGGGGGTGAACGGGAGGGGATTTTCCCCGATGACGTCACGAATGCTCCGACGAAAAAGAGAGAGAGAGAGAGAGAGAGAGAGAGAGAGAGAGAGAGCGAAAGAGGGACTGAGAATGAGACTGGAGGGTCGATCTTAAAGCTCTCATATCGCCCCCGCGAATATTATACCGTTGTAGGTTTGAAAACTAGATATTTTTCGTTTCTATACAGAGAGCTTTCTTTTCACGATAAAAAAAATACGGATTTCTCATAACAGAGTACTTAAAACGTTCCGAATAGTTAAAAGATCGTATGCTGGGAAAAATATCGTACGGCTATTTTTGCCACGGGGCTTCCCGGAAGCCTAACGCAAATAATATCTAGGTAAACGTAAAAAAAAGCAAAACAATATCGAAGCGTCGACTGTGATATTTTTATGTCAATAGCAGATATGAAAGATCGTCGGATAAACGATATTCATCTCAGTTAAAATTTGTTATTCCGAGCAATTACCGGTCGAAAGAATTTCACATCGATGCAAACACAAAATTTGTTTCACCCGCGCACAATTTTATATAGAATTCATTTATTTATTCGTTGTAATATCACGAAAATAAATCAAATAAAAACAAATAAAATAAAATAATTTGCGCGTTGTATATCGATAGTGTAGTAAATATTTTCCCGAAACAAATTGTTATATTATAAATTCTATCTTTTTCCATAGCACTCCGATACATCTGGGTCGATAAATCCGAATACGTAAGTACCTGCATCGTTACAGTTCAACCGATTTGTCGAACAAATCAAAACGTCGATACTGGATACGTAAACAAAATTTTACAGCGACATATTATTTAAAAAATAATACGTATATTTTCTTTTTCTACTTAAAAATCGTACTTCTCAGCTGATCCAACAATTTTCCTTTATCGACAGAAACTAGTTCCATCGGTCCTGTTTTATCCTGGAGAAAAATCTGGCAGCTTGCAGCATCGCAACGAGGCTAATACAGCGAGAGGATATGGAGGGTGAAACGCATTTTGCTGTATCGCGCTTACGATAGAAACGAACTAGAGTTGATACGTACACACGTAGAGTGTGCCATAGTAGAAGCGATCTGTCCTTTTCGTTTCGAACTCTCTTTCTCTCGCCTCTCTCCCCCCTGCGTCCTCGTACACTAGCGTTATATACCAGTCATCTCTGGGCTGTTGGCTAGCGTCATGGCCGACGCGTACTGGACAACGTTCGCTCGATTAGACTCGAGATTGACGAGAACCAATCCGTTATATAGAGGATGAAGGAACGGGGAATGGTGGAGGGAGGGAGGAACTAAAACGGCGAGCGAGCGAATTTCGAACGACCGAGAACCACCGGAGGTATTCATCCAGCAGCGCCTCCCTCCCAACCAACCCCTACTTTCCGAGGGCCCGCACGCGCAACTCCCTTTCCCTTCCTGTCCTTCGTTGCTACATACGACACATACTCGATTACGCGAGTCTCCGCGATTCGACGCGACAGCTCTCGCTCATTCTCCTCGCGCACACACGCCAATGTTTCACGAATATTGAATGCAACGAAAAGAAAAAAAACAACTGTTTGAAAAAAACGTTCAGTCTTGTAGCATATAGGGTAGGGCGCATCTCGTTGATCCTTCAACTTTTTTCATGAGCGGATGACGTAGAATAAAGTGAATTCGCACTGGTAAAGAGAGGCCTGTAAATATCTACAGGACGTGCTCCGCGCATATTCGGACAGAGGGAATTTCTTTTCTCCTTGCACCAAACTGTTGAAAGCTTCGCGATTCATTTTTAATTGTGCGAGGCGACGAATAAAGGTGGACAAAAAAAAGGAGTAGATGGATCGTATTAAAAGAGGGTTAAAAATAATTTCTTGACTAACTCTCGTCGTCGAAAAGGATTGAAAGTATTTCGTTCCTTGCTATTTAAAAATTGAATTTACATTACTTCTTTTTTTTAGGAATTATCGATCGTATTCGTAGACTTGAAAAATTGATCGAACTTCCTACGTTCGAGGATCGAGGGTGATGGAGAAATTTCGCTATAGATTATAAACGGGAGGAATCGATGCGTTCGCGGATATCCGGTTCGGGTAGAATCTCGAGGACCGAGACCGGGAATAGACGGATATCTGGTGTATACCGAGTACGTATTAGATTCGAGACTAGCAGGGGGTAGGATTGAAGGTCGAGCCCGAGAAGCGGACGAAAGGATATATGAAATCACCGGTGATTCGTCGTACGGTCTGAAATGCTGCTCGACGTCCGGACGATTAGACAAGAGATTGACGAGCACCAATCGGTTATACAGGGTGAACGAAATAGCCGAGGTAATATTGGTACTGCTACGAGATATCGAGCGAGAAGAGAGATAGAACGAGAGAGCGAGACGAGCCGAGTCGAGTGGAGATACGAACGTTGAAATTGAGAGATATCGAAGTAGAAACGCGACATAGAGTGAGAATTTCGAACGGTCGAAGGTATAAGAGGTGAAAGAGACGAGGGCGAATTCGATTACTCGATTACCTGTCCCTCTCGCCCTCTTCGCTCTCCTATCGGCCCTTTATTTTCGATCGCTATACGTACCGGTTCTCGATGAGAGCACGAGTTTCTACCTCGCATGCCGAAAGCTTGAGCGACGACGTACCGATGGATAAGGGTAATTTCGTTCACTTAGAAGAAAACAAGGGCTTTCGTCAATAATACTTATTTTCACGAGTCCCGATATATTATCACGTCATGAACGAAAATGATCCTCAAAACGTATTTATTACTATTTCGATCGACGATCCAATGCGACTCGAATTTTTCCTACCCTAGTTTCGACGTTGATTCAAAACAACTAACTAAATTCTACAATTTCACGTGGAATTATATTATTTTTATTTTTTTTAAAACAGTAGGATGTTTTTTTACAACGAAGCTATCCGTTGAACAGATTGCTCCGAAATAATTCTCGAATACGCGTTTACCTCTGATGAGGGTTGATATCTCGTATTCAGGCTCGATCCCCATTACCCCTCGTGTCGAAACAAAACCTCGTTCGTCCGGGACTTCGTAAGCTCGATTTCCCTCAAAGTCTCGGCGATTAGATTTCCTCGATCCTCTGGTTCAACCCTTTTCCCTACCCGACGACGCTCCGTACTCAATGGCCCTCTGCTTCTCTACCCCTCGGTTTGTCAGTGAGTAAGGGTGAAACGAAAAGTTTCTCGCATATACTGGATGTATACCGGGGTACGTTTGTGCGATAACGCGTGATTATGTGTACGCGCGTTCCCATTTGCGTATACGAATAAGCGCCCTGGAAAGTGCAATATTTCTATCCCTTTACACATATCTCCATGTCTCTTTTCTTTCGCCCGCACGCTCGGCGTATACATAGAGAACGTATATCTCGTATAATAGGCAGGTACAACAGTTTCAAGCTTTTGCGAAGTAAAATCGTAAAAGCATTAGCCCGTTTCCTCGAAGCGTTGCGTTCTTTTCGCTTTATTTTACCCCACGTCTCTCGTCCACTCGGCGCTATTTCTGGATCCTCCGACGGTGTATGCGCGCGCATGTTTGCTCGTTTCTTAGCCCTCCTATAGGGGTACTGATGTATGCAACCGGATTTTTCTCTTAGGTATACCGAGATGCGCGACGTCAGTCACGCCACTATGCGATGCGAAGCTCGCGCGCGAGTTTGCGTGTGGAACGCGCTCTACTCCGAGTTTTCCTCCCCATCCTGCTTCTTTTCTTGTCTGTTTTCCACCTTTTTCCTATTTTACGTCCCTGCTCTATCTACCTCTTTTACTCTCTCTCTCTCTCTCTCTGTCTTTCTCTGCCTCTCTACCTCACACACTCACTCAGTCTTGTCATGCATGTACATTTTTTCTTCCGCGTCTCGCTGACGATATACGGTTGAAATAACTCGGTAAAAATGCTCAGCGTTCTCCGAAAACCACATTTAACTATATACACAATAAACTACGCGAACTTATTCCTTGGCATTACTTTCTCGTTATTTTTCTTTCGAGACAATGAATTCTTCAGGATATAACCAATCGTTATTATTTATATTACGAATGAAGTTATAAATTTTACGATGACTCGGGCACGAAAAAGAATACGACATTTATGAGCCTTGTAATATTCGTATATACGTATATATACGGATATATAAAAAATACTTTGAAATATTAAATTATTCACTCGAGTGAATAAATAATCATAGCACGTTCCCGACATCTCAAATGACGAAAGAAATTTCACAAATTGTACGTACTTTAGTGAATGTAGCCTCGGGCAATACAGTCCATGACGTCGAGAAATTAAGGGAGGAAGACGAATCGAGCGTTATAAATGGGGAACGAAAGGAAGCAAAAAGAAAGAAGAAAAAAAAAAGGAAAAAGAAAAATATGATTCACCGCGATAATATAAAACGTGAGAGAGGAAGAAGAAAACGCGAAACAATGTTATTGCTACGCATTTGTTTGCGGAAATAACTTTCGAGCAAACGAATGCTGGAGAGGGTCGTTTGGACGTTTATATAGACGCGAGAGGGTGGCTGAATATGATATATATACATCACATTGTATAGATAAGGGTAAGTGAGGCAAAAGACCCATTATTTCTAAAAATTAAGAATTTATGTGTCATGAATCGTCAGAGGCCGAATTTAAGGCTAAATTGTCCTCATAAGGAGTGACGATTCGAAAAAGGTTATTTCTTTTCCCTCTCCCAACGATTCTCTCATGTACTTCAACCCCTTGGCTCATGGGGTGGATTTATATTGCTTTCTCTCTTTCGAAAATCCGTCTTAGTGCCTATATGGCACGTATTTTTTTCATTCATTACAGTTTATTTAGTTCATTCATTGGCGCAACAATAGGCCTTCTGTACTTCTCCCCTTGGGCTCTTTCTTTAGGAAAAGCTTTTTCTCGTGTGTCCCTAATACCGAGAAACCCCTATTTTCACTTCCCCTTCGTATACTATATACACACTTTATTCGAGAACTATAAATAATCGTTCTCGTGGGAGCGGTGCAAATTAATAGCCCGACGAATGAGACGTCATTGCCCTCAACTTTTTCATCTGTACGGTAATCCGTCGACGATATATATAAGAAAGAATATGAGCGAGCGAAGGAGAGAGAGAGAGAGAGAGAGAGAGAGCTTTACTGCTTTCCTGTGCGCGCGTTCACCTTCGATTTCCGCGTCTGCAATTCCAACAGGGTTTTCTCGTGACCGCTCAGCTTTCTCAGATCCAGCATATCTTCCCCTCCACGCGTTTCTCGACTTTCCCGGCTCACTTGTGCATTTCCATTCACAATTTCTCTTGCTGCTGCGGTTACCTCACGCAAGGGGTGAAACTCGATTTTGCGTCATTATTCTTATCCCCAGTGAACCGCGCTCGCCACACCACGTGCTCCTTCTCCTTCTCTCTCTCTCTCTCTCTCTCTCTGTATCTCTCTCTTCTTCGCTTACTCATGGTCTCTGCGAAACCATTCGAGAATTTCAAGAGCCAGTCAGCCTCGTACGAACAAGAACGAAAGAACGAGATGGTTCGGCGCGACATTCCCGCATTTCTCCCGTCTGCCAATCGAGAGAGAAGAAGAGGGAACTGATCGATAAAATTCTCAAAGCTTCGTATAACTGCTTGTTCTCAACCCTCCCCCCCCCCCCCTCCCCCTCTCTCTCACCCCCTTACTCTCTTACTTTCTTCCTCGCCAATAAATTTCTCGCCTCTTTATCTTTCTTTCTACGTCTCTTTCTCATCCGTTCACCTCCATCTCTCTCACGTTTCAGACTCGCGATGATCCTTGTGCACGTCAGCCGTCTCTCCATCTCCGATTCCGCATTCGAGAAACTATTAGTCTTCTTATCGATAATATCACCGACTTTTGAAATTTCGCGGGCTCTTCTTCACGTAGCACGAGAGGTTACCCTGAAATGATTTGTTCTCCGTTCTCGTCGTTGTCTTCGTTGAAAATCGGCATTTTTTAAAAGAGAGATAGCGTGCCGGAATACCTTGTTAAAAGCTTTCAGGGACATCGAAGCTTTCTGCAATAATCTCCTAACGATGATCGATACCCTGGTATTCCCTCGACTTTTCTCACTCACTCTCTCTCTCTCTCTCTCTCTCTCTCTCTCTCTCTCTCACCCTTTGTTATCTCTCTCCTCGTTGATTGCCCGACGCGAAATTAGCTTTGTCAGAGATCATTCGGGATAAAAGAATTTTACGCCTCGGGTCATTCTAATTCCATCCGCATCTTGTCGATTACACACGGAAAACCGTACGTTCGATAAAAACGCCAGTTAGCTCTTCGTCCACGAGCTACATAACCACGTTATCCAAAAATTACGTTTTTAATTAAACGAGACTCGAGAGCTTTTTGCAAAAATTCCAAAAATTCCCGCTCGTATACGATTAAACAATCATTCGTGCCAAAATAAAGATCATGAAAAAACCATTATTCAAATAGAAGCAAAAACGTCAAGTTTTTTCTCCTCGAAGCGAAGGGGTTGAAAATCATAAAAAAACGTCAGAATTTCGAGTATCGATTTAGCGTTGCGCAACCATGACAAAAGTGTCGGTTGATATGTAGAGCAACCATTGATATGCGACAAAAGGTACGGTAAAATCAACGTGTACACAGAACGGAACAACTCCTCTCATGTTCCCACAACTATGACGTAGCGCTATTCGTGCGTTATTGATATTGAAGCCACTCTCGCGTGATCGTATGTATGAAAGTATAAATGCGCGCACACCCACACCCATATCTATATCTACATCTATATCTACACTTACATATATGCATATATGCATGCGTAGGGAGCTATTGGTATACGGTACAACCGATAGCTGTCAAAAGACGAGAAGACCAACTAGAAAATACATAAGTATACACGCATATATGAACCAGCATAGGGAGAGAAATTGTACACACACGCGCATATCTATGTATATATATATATATTTCGCTTGGAAGAGAACGCTAACGTATATAGTTAGTGGCCTGACAATGATACCGACGACGGTACTTAAAGTTACACCCGATCGTTGTCGCGGTCATGAACGAGCCGTTATTTTTGGCTATGTTCGGGCTCGCAAGCTCCGAGTAGAATAGTAGACGAGAGAGGAGGGTTGTTGGACCCACACCCACATACATACATGCATACATACATATATACATGGCATAGGAAAGAGGCAGCCCGGGCCAGAGGCCACAGGGCATAGAGCAGAGTTGAACACACATACACACAACAGGTACGGGCTGGAAGAGAAAGTAAAGTTCTACGTTGTGATGAAAGAGGACGGAAAGCACAACGAGAAAACAGAGTTTCCGTGCTTGCTCCGTTCGACGTGTCATACAACGCACCGAGACTCGTTGTCTCTTATACTATGTACATTTTATGGTGATATGTATGGGTGTGCGTGTGAATGCGTGTGTTTGCATGGAGGTACGTTGTGCGCTTTGTACGAGGTACTCGCCGAGAGAAGCAGAAGTTTCGCCCATAAACGTACGCGTTCTGAACAGACTTGCCCCGAGAGTAAATGCTCCTTTCTCTCTCTCTCTCTCTCTCACTCACTCTCTATTTCTCTTTCACTGTCACACACTGTTTCACGCCCAAACCAACACCCGTTCTCGCTCATTCTATTTTCCTATGTAGGTACTGTAGAATACCAGAGAGAGAGAGAGAGAGAGAGAGAGAGAGGGAGATAGAGGGAGAGAGAGAGAGAGGACCCGATGCTATTCTCCGCTCCATCGGTACCTTTTTCACCTCCCCTCATTCGCCCGCACCACCATTGCCATTCCACGACCTCGTCACTGCTGTTGAACCATCCGGATTCTCGCGCTAGTTGCGCCCGATTCATTAACGAAACGGAAATAAATGGTGCACGGAGGATACGTTGAAGTTGAATGTAAAAACAAGCGAATGATAATTCATGCGCAATGGTCCGATGCCCCGGGCTTTTACCGTAACGTACGTATATACATAAATATATAATATATGACATTTGACACGTTTCTCTAGCTCTGTATATCTTCGTTTTCGTCCATGTTGAGACCAAATTTGCGAGACTTTCCGTGCCAATTCGATAGAAGTAAACAAATTCGGCTCGGGAACGAAAAGCACGTTTTTGTTGTAAAATATCGATGCGCAAATACTGTATTTAAATGGTTTTGCAAAATTTTTGTTTGCTTCGAAAGAGACGTATATATTACGATAATTTATCAAAAACGCGTCGAAGCAACCGTTGAAAATGATTGATCGCGAAGAAAACGAGGCGATAAAAATAAATGTTACGAATTTTTTTTTCAATGTCAATTAATTTTATTATTTGTAATATTTCTGAGAACTTATCGCGTTAGCATGGATTTTCCCATATATGTACGTATGTATATATCTGCGAAATAATTGGCACGAGATTGCTGGCTCATTCCACTCTGGCTAAATTAGCGTGCTATTCGTCACTAAGTCCATTATATAACAGCGTGATTATTCATAACGGTACAATTCCTGGCTCCACCCTTGCTCTTCTCTCGCTCTCTCTCCCTCTCTCTCCCGCTCTCACTATCTCCCCTCTCTGTCTCACTTCTTCTCTCCTTCTCTCCGACACATCCATTCACTCGAACAATCATCGAGAAATTCGATTTTGGTCCATGTAAAATGGACCGATTCGATGTGTATCGGCAGCGATGTGTGTTCTTCCGTATAATACATTTATATATAACCGTCCAAGCACGCGAATTAACATCGTCAATTGCGTAGGTTACCATACAAGTTGTTGACATGCGCGATTATATTGATTCAATTAGATAATCAGGAATAATATGATTTCGTTGAACGAGATAATTCGCAATTGGCGAAAAGAGTCGAGAGCGACGGTGAGTCGATCGACTGAATGTTCATTACACCGGTAAGAGTGTGACTAACGGGCTTAACGAACTATGTTAGTCACCGATGTTTGTTTAATTCCATTATCTCGTATAAACGTATATAAGAGTGGGTGTGTTGGTGTGTTTTTCTTATCACGAAAAATATATAGAGCTATATATATATATACATATATATCGAGATAAAACGAAAGCCAGATAGATCCAAAGAGATGGGGGAAGAGATACACGGAGAAGAATCTCCGCAATTGTCTTGCATCGAGATAAGTGGATTGCCAACATCATTCACCTGCTCACAAATTTGCTTCTCTCCCTCTTCCTCACGGTAGCCCGTTACGCCGTTACTATATATACAGATATATTTCCTCTCTCTCGCTCTCTCTCTCTCTCTGGGCTCCCTCTTTGTTAAGGTTTTGCCGAAATTACAATGCTATTTATATACTCGGCTTACGTTTTAACCCGAGAGCCAAATTTACGAGACCGCACGAACGAGAGAATGGAATATTCTCATACGCACGTGGCGTATATATCATTCAGAAAAAAGATACGAAATTCAATTGATTTAATCGGTATTACGAGATTAATTAAAATTCAACAAATTTTTTATCAAAGGAACGTTTCGAGCTACTTAAATCGAATATGTTTCACGATTCGAGGACATTTGTACACGCGTATGATTGTTTTTTGTTCTCCCATCTACGGTGTAACCTTGAATCCGTCATTTTAGCAATACTATTCTGCACTCTGGAACTCCGTCTATCCAAGTCAACTTTGGTTTGTTCGCATCGTTGATAGTCGACAAATTCGATTTTTCGTGTGTCACCACCAGCCCGCTCGAATTAAATTCCGCGTGCACTTCTCTCCCTTTTCGTCTTTCGTTCGCTTCAAAAAGTGAAAAATAATAATAATTAAATGAAAGAGCGTCGTTGCGTGTCCGTCCGCTCGAATTTTACGAGAGAGCCTTGTTTCTGGTGAGCACGGTGACAAATTGGAACGAACTTTGGGCACTATCGTAGTTTACCGTCCGAACTCGGAATGCTTGGTATTCGAAAAATGTGTTCTCTAGTACAGTATGAAGGGAAAGGAATGAGGGAGAGCGAGAGAGAGACAGACAATGACAGGTAGAGAGAGAGAGAGAGAGAGCGAGAGAGAGAGAGAGTTTTGGAAACCCTGAAACTACTGACCTGAAGCGCACAAGCACAAAGTATCTACCCTGTAGCGCCCACCGCGCTATATATCTCGAAAACTATCAGTACAGGAACGCTCGAAACGCTACCCTCCGGCACCACGGCTAGAGTTTGATAGTATGTTGAAAACAAATTGCCGGTAGCCCCGAAAACTCGTTTCATTTAATTCACAATTGAATCGGCCACCCCTGTTAACTCTCGTCAACCGCGCGCGTGATACCGCCCATTATACGAACTCCCTGTCCTCTATATATAATTTCTGTACATTAGCCTGTACATAATATATATACATTTATGTATACATAATATACCAACAACAACAAAGAAATACCCGGGAATATATTCGAATAAATCGCTATAGAGCGAGGAAGCGCGAGTACCTCCTCCACTCACCGTTCGGGAAGATATATCGAACGAATCAGAAACAGATTGAAAAGTGATAAGCTGCTGTCAACTTTCTTACATCACTCGCCGTTCGTTTCCCGTTTATCCCCCTTCGTTCATCCTATACCGTAGAGCTCGTCGAAACTTTCTTCCTACTACTTGCCCGTTCCACCTCTTCCACGTATTCCCTCTCGCTCTCTTCGATCCCAAGTTTTCTCACATCTGTACGCTCAACCGGAGCCTTCCTACAGGCAAGCGCCGCGGCGAAGAGCGAAGACGGCCGAGGGGCGGACGGATAAAAAGAAACAAAAAAAGCAAGCAGTAGAGGGAAAAAAAACTGTAAAAAAAGTTCTCGATGCAGGCACCATCGGCATGGGGGAAGTGCAGAAACTAGACTTTGCCATAAGTCAGTCTCCCCTCGTTATACCGATTTATTTCTATCTCGCAACGTTCTTGGATAAATCGTATCGGTGTAACTATGAAAAGGTTGAAAGGGGG